>RRYC01000156.1:0-104510 GCA_004016185.1 Quambalaria eucalypti
GGGTGTGTTGGTGTGGTGGGAGGGGGGTGTGGTGGTGCGTGGTGTGGGGGTTTTTACGGCCGTGGTGGCGGGGGGCGGGGGGTGGGGGGGGGGGGGGGGGGGGGGGGGGGGGGGGGGGGTGGGGGGGGGGGGGGGGGGGAGGGGGGGGGGGGGGGGGGGGGGGGGGGGGGGGGGGGGGTTCATCCTCGACGCCTGCGCGACGACTTTGCAAGGAGTCCCCGCCTTGAAACACTTTCCTGCAGAGCCTCGCTCTCTCCAGGACTGAGCGAAACGTTCATATCAATGTCCGGCTGTGACGCCCTCGTCTTGTGCTCACCCTTTCTTCTCCAAGTTTCTTACCACCGTCGCCACCAAGCAGCAGAATCACCAAAGCCTATTCCCTCGTCATAACACGATGTCTACCCAAGCTACCAGCGAGACTCAGCCCGGCGTCGCAAAGCAAATTGCCGACTATGTCGTATCCATGCAAGCCACCAGTCTCACCAAGGAGGACCACCTTCAGGTCGACAAGTGCATAGCCGACCTGATGATCGCTGCTGCAGCGGGTGTCAACGAGAGCGGCCCTATCGCCAATCGCCTGGCAGCCCTTGAGCTCTATCCGGATGGAAAGGTGCCCATCTGGTTCACTGGCACGACTAGCTCGCACATCGGGGCTGCCTGGGCCAACAGCACGGCCGCTGCAGTGCTCGATCTCGATGACGGCAACCGTGCTGCGCGCGGCCATGCCGGAGCCGCAGTGATTCCAACTGCTTTCGCCATCGCATGGAAGGAGAAGGCAACGGATGTCCAGCTTCGCAAGGCCATCGCCATCGGCTACCAAGCTGCGATTACCGTCGGCGCTGCACGGAAAAACTTCGGCTACTCGATGACTTGGTGCACCTTCGGAGTCGTCGCCGCTGCCGCCTTCCTGTTTAGGCTCGATGCGGGGCAGATCGAGCATGCGCTCGGCATTGCCGGAGAGCTGATTCCGACCGCCCATCCGCAAGAATATCCGAGAATGGAGGGAAGCGACACAAAAGAGGGCATCCCCTGGTCGGTTGTCACCGGTATCACAGCCGTCCACCTCGCAAAGAACGGTCAAATCGGCGCTCGCAACGTACTCGACATCGTCCAGCGATATCAGTATCCAGAAGACTTGGCGCTGAATGGACCGCTGCACATCCATAGAACCTATTTCAAAGTGTTCGCCTGCTGCCGGTACATCCACGCTGCCATCGATGCGGCTCTTGCGTTGCAGGCCCAACATTGCATCGCGGCGGAGGACATCACAGCAATCAAGATCTTTACAATCGAAGCTGCCGTGCGCCTGGAGAATAGACTCTCGCCTGCCAACCTCACGGACGTCATGTACGGCACGCAATATTGCGTCGCCCTTGCTCTCCTGTACGGGCCGGAGTCGCTCCTGCCGATCACCACCGAGGTTCTTGACCGTCCCGACGTGTCCGCTTTGGCCGCAAGGATGGAAGTGCTCCCGGATGCCGAGCTGGAGGCCAGATTCCCTGCAGAGACTCTCGCGCGCGTTGAGATCACCGTCGATGGCAGCTCCTATGCGTCTGATGTGACTGCCCCCAAGGGCGAGGCGACGGACCCACTCAGCTGGGATCAAATCGAAGACAAGGGCCGCAAGGCTTTGAGGTTCGCCGCTAGCGAAGGGCAGCGGGAGGCTCTATTTGGTGCCATGCGGCAGTTTCGTGACCGCAACAACATGAAGCCACTGTACGTAGTCATCGCCGATGTGCTTGCGCCGGTCGAGGCAGACGAGTATGGGACAATGGCACTCAGTCATCTATGAGTACCTGCGTCCCAGAGAAAGGGACCGTATCGCCTTCGAGACCAAAATGAACGGTGCTTTGCCGGACGATCTCTGATGCTGCGATGCGTACTACCTCGTAGCCCGCCCATGTCGATTCATCCATGGAAGGCCGATTGCTTGACTGTCCGCAAATTCTGGTGCTATTGCCGCTTCTCATCCTTCAAGCCATGCGGCTCTCGGTGGCAGCCACGCGCGTCGACGTGCGGCTCACTCTGCGGCTTGCGCGGCCGTGCGCTCAAAGGGGCTGTGGGTAGCAGCTGACATGGGCCTGCGAGCTCTCCAGGATACTTTGCCAAACGTCCGTTGCCACCCGCAAGCCTCCTACTTTGATCGTCGCCAATGCACTGCAACGAGTCCAGAGAGAAGCGGTGGGGTCGTGCGAAGTGACAGCGATGGCGATTCCTCGGGAGGGTAGTCTCCGGTGCTTCTCCAATTCGATCAGGTCCTTGGCCAATGTCGGAGCTACCTCGGGCATTATGGCGTCTTGAGCGTCGGCGTGTTCGAAGGTTTGGCGCTCGCGGGGCGTCCAGTCCGCGGCCGCCCACTCTGGATCGTATTCGACGAGCTCTCTACTTGTAGCTTTGCGGGCCCAAAGGATGCCCAGATGACACAGATTGGGGAGGTGTACAGTTCCTGTATTCTGCGGCGAGAGACTGTCGAGGATGCGTTGCAGGACATGGTATATATGGAGGCAAACCCATTCGCTACACCCGACAGCAAAGCCATTGAGCTCGATTGTGAGCGTCGTGAGCCCTGGCCATGCATCCCAAAGCTGGGGCAAGACGTCCAAGTCTTTCTCGTAGCCAAAGATCAAGGAAGCCGAGCGAAGAGAAGGGCAGCGGACTCTTGCTGCCATGGTCGGACAAGCACGGAGCGATCGAAGCCGTACAGCCTCGCACCAGATTGGTCTATGCATTGCGGGAGTCCAGACGCGGTCAGGTTGATAGCTGAACGCACTGTGGTTGTAGAGCGTCAGCTCTTCGAGGTGAGGGAGTGCAAGTACCTCGGCTTGAGCGAGGCGCAGTGGGGTCGCAAGTATCTGGCAGTGACGCATCCGCTCCGCCCTTGCCAGGAGGATGGACCATGCCCAGTCTATCCACTGTGGTTGCCACCGGTACGTTTGGAATATGAAGTGCTCACTTTGCGCCGCCAGCTGAGAGAATAGAGACATCACCGGGTGGTGGGGGGGCGCCAGGGTGGCGGACCCATGATAAGTGACATCGATCAGCACAATGACACTCTTTGGTCGAGCAAGCATAGGAGCATCTGCCATGTCGTGTGAGCAAATTGCAAGCGAGTGTCGGCAGTTCAGCTCGAGGCAGATGTAATCCAAGTCGCGCGAGGCAGAGATGAGTTTCAGGACCGAAGACGTTGGCATTGGCCTGAGCGTCTCTTGGCCGTGTTTCTCGAGACGATTGAGGCAGCAACAGCGGGCCTGGTCTCCGTATCGAAGGTCGCAAAGGGCAGCTGCCGAGGAGGCAAGGACACGCATCCAGTGCTCAAAGTCGCGTGGATGATGAAGGTCCAGCATGTTGGCGTGTGTCATCGTCTGTCCAGAACGCTCAGAGTATAGCTCGAGGAGCGACGCAGCCCCAGCAAGGCGCCGTGGGGGGGCACGAAGGCGGTGAAGCAGGTCCAGACGAAGGGAGTCGACGGCTTTTATGGACACTGGTGGCCAGGCAAGAGGGACATCGGTGATGTTCAGAGCATTGGACCACAAGCTCGGCACGCCCAGAATGATGAAGTACGCGCCAGCGGTGACAAACGTGGGTCAGGCGAAGGGGCAGCAGCGGTGCCGGGTCTCCCTCTGCTGCAAACTGAAAGATGAGGGTCAAGAGCTCCGTTGGAAGCCGTGAAAAGGGATTGCTGATCTTTGCGCTGGAACGCATACAGCCAGGGGGCTTTGGGCATGGCTGTTGCGGCCGATGGGCATGAGAGAACCGTTGCTTGCGAGCTCGAGCAGCCATTTCATGACTTGAGCCACGCACGGTGGGCCAAATGTGGGGAGTCGAGAGCACTGGCAATGCAAGTAGAATCAAAGATGATGGAGGGAGTGAGGAAGCAAGAGGGAAATGAACAAAGAGCGCTTGGATGATGGCACGGCCTGCGCGCGTCGCGTCGGATGCTGCACGCCGCCGCCTGCGTTGGACAAAGGGCCTTGCTTCAGTCTGTCTCCATCCGGTGCCACCAGCTTGTATGGGTTGTTGATAGACCGGAACCAGGCGCAAAACGCCTTTCGTGGCTCTCTTTGCTCTCCGGCACACAAATTGATTGCGCTGACTCAAGCCCATCATTGGCTGTGGGCGCGAAACGTGAAACAGATTTGGCGATATCAAGCAAGCTCGCGGTCCAATGCACAACCATTCTCGATAGCCGATGTTATACAAACGCAAGTCTTCTGCGTAAAGTTTGTATGCTCGTATGCTGGTGGTGAGAAGAAAACGTATAGGCTGAGTCGGACTTTGCTATCAACAGGATCTCGCCGCAACATGGACGCGCATTGCGCACTGACCCCGCGCCGGCCACTTGCAGCCAATCAGCGGGAAATTTGGTCCACGTCCTGGGATGGCCGGACACAGCTTCACTGTTGCTGGCAATGTCTTGCCGGAAGCTCAAAATCAAGCGCCCTGTTGCCAGGCGCACAGACTCGTGCTGCCGGGCCGCCAAGACTTTGCGGGCTCCCGCGAGCGCGCACTGTATGCAAAGGCTGCCTCACTGCCTCACCTACTGGCTGTGGGCCGCATTGCAGCCCGAACTGCGGGCTATCAAGAAGTGAGGGAGCCTGAGAAGGGCGGCGGTTGTTAGGTACGTTTGACCGAGAGGATGTGACTTCCTGTTTTTTGTGTTTGTCGCTCCACATTCAAGTGTGTGCTGCTTTGACTCGCAGTGTCTCGTCCGTCGTCTGACGTGGACCTTCACCGTTCTCCAGCCTGCCGGGCGCAAAAGGGCTTAGTCACCCGCGGGAAATATTGCCATCCAAGTATGATGCAGGGCAGTGGCAGCGGCAGAGGAGGGACAGAGAAGGACTGTGGGTGAAAATGTAGCCGCAAGGATGACTGACCTTCCACAAAGGTCCGCACCCCTCTCCGTTGGGCTCGATTAAGGTTACATCAAGCGGGGCGGGTTGCGCCTGTGCGGCACGCCTCCAATCCCTCTGACAGGCGCAACCTCCTGCATACGACGCCGCAGGATGTTTTTGGCGTCCCTCGCCCAGGCTCTTCATACGCCGCATACGCCGCGCTGACGACAACAGTCAGAAGGGTGAGCTCGCGAGCGAGGCCAGCGCTGTTCCTCTTTCTCGCTGACATCCGCACTTAGCGCCCACTGCGCCCACTCGGAACTCTCGCCGCCTTGGCACAGCGCCCCACGGGTCGCGATTCCGTGCGGGAGCGGCGCGCAAAGGGCGGAAGTCTGACGTTCGCCAACCTCCCCGGGCAGTCTTTCGTGCGAACCTCACTGTGCCCCTTGATTGCCTTTGCGGCCGCCCTCGTCGGCGCGCTCCGCTCGAGCCGCACTATAAAATCAGCTCGAATCGGCTCCAACGTCGCTCATCTGCTCCATACCCACCCCAGAATTACACGGCTCGCCTCATACTACTTCATCTGCCACGAAGCTGGTCTTCCTGGCGCCTCATCTTCTTCTCTTCCGCCTTTTTCTTTTATTACAACTTCTCTGCCCCCGCCGCCGAAGCTGGACTTCGTCTGCCGATTTACCCGCACCACTTCACGCTTTCACCAACATGAAGCTCAACCTCGCCCCTCTTGCGGTACTGTTCTTCGTCGGCCCACCCCTAGCCTCGACCCTCCCCGTACGAGAAGGAGATGCCGCCCCGCACACGCACAACAAGCGCGCAATGCGTACCCCCAGCCTCTCTCGGCCCTCTTCGCCTGAGCGCCCAGCGCCTGTGACGGGCCACCCGGCACCAGAACCGCCACCAGCTCGGATGCAACTCCTCCCCCAAGGAAGCAACTCTGCTCATACGCCCGTGGGAAGACCCATACCCCACCCCGTGCACCCTATGGTCGATGGTCATCCCGTCGTCGTTGAGCAGGCATTCGTCGCTACCAACCGGATTCAGCGCGTGAGAAGGCCCGAGCCTCTAGGCCATGTCACCTGGCGCGAGGATGGTTCCTACGAGTTTCGACCCGTTGGGGCGCCGCCCACGCGCATGCCAAATCCCCCTCCCTCTGGGCCGTAGAGCGAGGCGGGCCCGAATACAAGAGAGGGATGGCGGTTTTTGCAAGCCACGGCAAGTGGGGAGGGTGGGATTGAGGGGAGGGGAGACTGAGTGGGACTCAGCCAGTCGCGGCGGATTGGGCCAAGCTTGATGGCACGGTGGATTCAGCGGCTCTTTCCTCACCTCAAGCGACACGAGTCGCACCTATCGAGGACTTGGAGTCGCTGTAGCGCGAATGGGACTTAGGCTGCAACTGCAATTGCTGGGAGGGCGAGGCATAGGCAGGGTGGTCGGGTCAGGCATATCGGACTGGAGACTCTATGCACTTTGTAGCGTGCCTTTTTCTTTGGCACTGAGCGCGAGGAAGTCCTCGCTCTGTTGCTCCTCTCTCTATGTCCGCCGGTTCAAGCCTCGCCCCATGGAATTGAAACGGCGCGACGGCAAAGGTTACAACCGGTAGAAGACTACATGCGCTACGGTCTGGAGTGGGTCTCGGGATTCTCAATGACACGCCTTGTTCCAGAGTGCGTGGGGAGCTCATCAGCCGGGGCGGGGTTCTGCGCCGCGCTCACCAACGAGGTAGCTTTGCAGGCTGGACGCCTGATGGGCGAGGGTGGCAAGAGACGTCGGCCCCTGACTGTTGAACCAACAAGTCGAGCACACTTTGCTCCATGCGCAAGCCGGCGAGCTTGATCGTCTGCAATGCGGCGCAAGGTGCGGACAGCTGGCCTGGCGCTGAGAGGCCGCCCCTGGTTCGACGCGCAGCGACTTTGATGGGCTGACCAGCTGCGAGCTGCTTGCGCTGCTCGCAAAGGTCGACGATGCTGCTCCGCAGGGCAGGGCTCCGCTGTTTCTGAACTGCCCTCTTGTTGATCGGACGATTGAAGCGGTGTCTCAGCTCGAGGGGCGTCCATGCCGCCGTCGCCCAGCGAACATCCTGCTGGATAATATTGGCGTGGTCCCAGTGGTCCACAAAGATTATGCCGAGATGACGAAGGTGAGGAGCCCGTACCACCCCGCACTTGCCAGGAGAAAGGACCTCAATCACGTCTTCGAGCATGGTGCTAGCCTCTTCGTACGTTACGGCCACCCAGCCGACGCTGCAGCCCTGCATCTCAATGGTGAGCGTCTCGAGCTTTGGCCAAGCATCCAGAAGCTTTGGTAGGACGATCAAATCCTGGTGCCACCCGATGATGAGGGATGCACAATCGACAGAAGGGCATTTGACCTTGGCTGCAATGACGGGGCAAGCGCGAATGGCGCGCAGGGTGGGTGTGGTGAACCAGAAGCGTCTTGCCATTGCAGGCTTCCAGGGATTGTCGATGATGAGATCGCCCAAGTGGACGCTTCGCTCGTAGTTGAACAGCGCGATTTCTTCGAGGATGGGAAAGTGCACCAGACTGGAGGACGAGATCTTGCGGGAGTACATTTGCATCATGCACTTTGTGAGATGGGGTGCTCGGCGGAGCATATTGGCCCACGCCCAGCTGATCCAAGGGTCGTGGAGCTGGAAGCTCTGGAAACCAAAGTGCTCGACGTTGCGGGCAAGAGCATTCAGCCAAGAGACGAGGCGTGGCTGTAGGGGCGCGTTGGTGAAGACGCTGCAAGTTGTCCAGGGCACCATGAGCGTGAGTGCCTGTGGAGCAGGGAGCGAAGCGTCCGTCTCGGGTGCCTCGAGGCTGTGCTGATTGAAGTTCCGAAGGGTCAATTCTAGTACGAGGCTTCGAAGATTGGTTGCTGCCGAGACGAGGTGAAGCATTGCGAAGGGTACCTCGGGCAGATGCTTGCAGCGGTGGTCATCGTGACGATGTTGCTCGTGACCTGCGCAGCTGGTACAAGGATGACAGTCGCACAGTGCCTCGTCGCCAATTTTCAAGCCTGAGAGGCTGGAGGCTGAGCGAGAGAGAACGTCGATGCAGTCTTGCAGGGTCGATGGGTGTGAGAGCTTCAAGAGGTCGGCGGGTGTTGGTATTCTGCGATCGCTCCGCGCAGAGGGACAATAGCGACTTTGCACTGTGCTGTTCCTTCGGCGGGCGGGTAGTAGGCCAATCCTTGAGGACACTAGTGTGACGTTGGAAGGATGTATGCTCTGCGTCTTTCCAGAACGAGGGGGTGTTGATTGCGAGCTGGCGCCACCTGCGACAGACGTGCGACAGCTTCAGAGACCAGGACAGGCCGCCAGATCCCGGCTCGAGTACCAGAGTGAAGATTTGACGCAGAAGCTCGATGGGAAGCTTTGTGATGTGACAAGTCTTCTTGGAGGATTTGCCACTGCTGACGTTGTCCAAGCGAGCGCGCTTGGCGGGCTGGCGTGAGGGTGGCATTGCTGGCGGGTATGGCTGGTAGAAGGCGTAAGTGACAAGGGGAATGAACTTGGGTGTGGGAGTGGCACTGATGCTCTCGATCGCAGACGTGGACTCGCTGATATGGTTCGAGTAGGAAGGAAAGTGTGCTGGTCGTTGTGGCGCGTCGGAAGCAAAGGCAGTGGCCAAGACGCCCGCCACGCGCCCGCCTCACCCAGGCCCGTCAAGCAGCCGGTACTGCCGGGTAGCGGGTAGCGGAGGGGCATGCAGTGCGTACAGTCACGACTGACAGTCATCATGGCCCCACTGCTTCAGTCTCAGTGCCTTGACGAGCGTACCCCGCAAACGGAGGGAGGCCACGCCTGGCAACGTCAATATTGGCGGTACTATGCTCGCGTCCCCTCGGTTGCCGTCGGACAAGTGCAAAGTCAAGGCATCCAATTACAGGTACGATGGATACACTCGACGACACGGGCTTGAGAACATTTCGCTCCGGCTCGCACTACACTCGAGGCAACCGTCCCGGCAGCTGTCCTGTCCCCAAAGAGCGCTATGTGAACCAAGGATCTCTTTCAGCGGACCTGGCAAGCACATCCGACGCTACCGAAGGGGGGACGGGACGGTGTGGAAATCTGGCGGGGACACCGCAAGGGCGGGGATGACAGGAAACCGTGGCGCCAGAGTCACGGCTCAAAGTTTCCAGGACGTGCGGCTCGACGCGCAAGCCGGCCAGCTTGATGGTTTCAAGGGCGGCGCAAGAAGCACGAAGCTGCTGCGGCGGCGATCGTGTGACCCCGTCAAGCGACTTTTTTTCGGTGGTGATGGCATTGCCTGCGGCGAGCTCTCTACGCTGCTGGACGAGCTCAACAATTCTGGGATCCAAAGCCGGGTTGCGATGCTTATTGATCGCCTGTTTTGGAATCTTGGTGCCGAACTGCTGGCTGAGCTCTCGCTGGGTCCAGGGTGCAGTAGCCCACCAGATGTCATGCTCTACCCAGCTCGTGGGGTCGCAGTCGTCGACGTAATGGAATCCGAGGTGACGAAGCTTGGGCAGATACACAGCGCCAGCGGTCGCGGGCAAGAGAGTGTGAATGACAGCCTCGAGCATTAGCAGGGAATCTCTGTAGGTCGAGTCGTAGCATCCTGCAGTGGCTCCCTGCAGCTCGATGGTCAGGCTTGTCAGGAGAGGCCAGCGCTCCCAGACCTTTGGCAAGTTTTCATCCTCTGTGTTCCACGCTAGCATCAGAGAGGCACACTCGACGGAAGGGCATTCGACTTTGAGTGCCATCGTAGGACATGCTCGAATAGCTCGGAGGGAGGGGATGTTGAACCATCTTGGGCGTTGCATTGCCTCTCGCCAAGGATCATCGCCGTCGTCGTCGTCGTCGTCGTGGTAGAATTGGAGCTCCTCACCGATATTGAACAGCGTGAGTTCCTGAAGGGCCGGCTTCAGAAGGATTTCACTGCCAGAGGCGACCTGAGGGGGTCGCACGAGAATCTTGCAGGTGACCAAGTGCTCGGCACGGCGAAGCATCGTCTACCATGCCCAATCCACCCAGTTGGGTTGCTTCTGGTAGGTGTGAAAAGCAAAATGCTGGACCTCCGAGGTCACTACGTCATACCAAGCGCGCAATCGATCCGGCAGCGGATGTGGATGGCCAGCGGCACACGAGGTCCAAGGGAGGATGACAGTGACTGATCTCGGTTTGGGCATGACCGGTGGCGTGGACCAGCCGAACATGGGACAGAATGTAGGGTCCGTGGCGTTATGGACTGCCTCTTCAAGGAAAGCGAAGTCTTGTTTCGCACAATCGCGAAAAGCCAGCTCAATGACCAAATGCTGGAGATTTGAGGCTCGCGAGACTAGTTGCAGAATCTCCTTGTATGCGTCGGGAGAGAACTGACAATAGTGGGGACTGTGTGGTGCTTTGCAAAAGCCTGTACAGCCGAAGCATGGATGACAGGAGCACAAGGCCTCATCGCCGACTCGCAGATCCAGCAGTGAGTTGGCGCAGTCGAAAAGAAGGTTGAGGCAGCGGCTCAGATTTGAAAAGGCAGGGAGCTTCAGTAAGTCGGCATGGGTGATCTTGTACCTTGACCGCGACGCGCAGAGGGTCAGGACTGAAAGGGGATCCTCGTCTTCGCTTTGAAACTCGATCGTGGGCCACTCGTTCAATACGCTCTTGTGGCGCCGGAAGCATGGGTGTCGGACGTCAGCCCAACAGTCGGGTATGTTGGTGACGAGGGTGCGCCAAGCCTGGCAGACGTGCGAGAGTAAGAGGTACCAGAGTAGTGGGGGCTCGGTGTCGGGCGCCCGGAAGATCTGCAGTAGAATCTCGGTCGGGAGCTTGGCAATGTGGCAAAGAGGACGTTGTTGGGCTACCTTCCGGGGTTTGCGTGTGCGAGCTCTCTTGGCCGAGCGGCGTGTGGGTGGCATGACTGGAGCACAGCCAGGTAGGCGGTCGACTGCTATGGCGGGGTGAGGAGGCAGTTGCGGCAGGGTGAAGAGAGGAGCGTAGTTATGGCGTGGTGAGGCAGAGAATATTGTCGAGGAGGAGGAGTAGGATGTGGGGGGACGATGCATGTGGCGGAATGAAAGGGAACCTCGACCAGGACGGAAGCTAATGGGGTTGAGGCGGGCCCGCCAGGCGCGTCGAGCTTGGGCCCACTGAGTCCGGGGCGCGCTCGCGTCGCGCCAGGCGGCCCGTGGCCCGTGGCGCTGATGTCGAGGCATTGGCGTGCTGGACTCAAATTGAATGAATATACTCTACGGCTGTCGTCGTTGCCGGCATGATTTGTGCTCCCACGCAGATGCTTCTTGTCGCTCTCGCTTCCAGCGCAGGGGGGACACGTTGCTCACGCAGGTCTTGCTATGACGCAAGGTAACAGGACGAACTTTGAAGCGTCCGCTCGAGCGATCAATCCATACAAAGCTTTTCCAATAGCATCTCGACTGACTGTACCCTGCGCATCGCATCTGAAGGGAGGAGGGTTCGAAAGCGTCTTGTAGTCAGCAAATGCGACCTGGCGTCTGAGGGTGCGACCCCTGCCGCATGCTCACCATCCATCCGCTGAGGTCGCGTGCGATGTCTTCTGACTCGATTGCCACTGTATTGACGATTCTCCACTCGCTTTGGTGACCACGCTTGATAGACTCGGACGCCCTAACCTCGCTGCATATCCAGGCAATGCCCTCCTGAAAGTCAAAGTCCGTCCTGAATCCGGGCTTGGGTCGAGGCGTTGTGGGAAGCATGAGCGCTAGTGGTGGATGAAGCAGGAGAGTCCAGAATGTTGGGTCGCGTGGTGTGACGTTGCAGGCGGCAAAGGATTTGATGAGGATTCGAGCGCCAAGGATGAAGCGTCTAGGAGCTGCTTTCTGCCACAGTCGCGCCAAGTGCTGAAGTAGTTATACACTCAAGGCAAGCAAAAGGAGAAAGCGCAAATGGATGCAAAAGTGGAAGCAAACGCGCAACAAGCTAGCCAGATGCGTCTTGGAACACTGGCCCTTGTTGGCCGCGCCTGCTTCCCTCAAGGGGTCTTTGACCCCGCAGGCCCACCGAAACGGAGCCTTCTTCTCCTTCTTCTTGTCCTCGGCGCGCACGCGGGAACAAAGCATCCACTTGGAGCGACAAGGCGGAAGGCGCGACGCGTGTGGAGCGCAAAGGGATGTGTCGCGGCGCGACTCTGATCCACAGCGAAAGGCTCACGCTGAGACCAACACTTGAGCTCAAGGG
This sequence comes from Quambalaria eucalypti, assembly GCA_004016185.1. NCBI lineage: Eukaryota > Fungi > Basidiomycota > Exobasidiomycetes > Microstromatales > Quambalariaceae > Quambalaria > Quambalaria eucalypti. Next base: position 12,028 of record RRYC01000156.1, read on the forward strand.
CACAGGCGGGCGTGCAGTGGCGCGTCAAGTCACACAGTGCCCACAAGGTGTCATTGACAGGCACAAGGGACGGCGAACGGTCAAGCAGGAAGATCAGACACAGAGCTTGCGAGAAGAGGGCGTGACGCAGAATGAATCTTATTGCTGCACTTTTGGAGCTGGTGAGGCTGCGGGGTTTGCATGACGGGCCTGCATTCGTCACAGTGGGAGGTAAACGCGGGAAAGTTCAGCAAATGCTTCGGCTGGGCGCGCCATCGGTCACACCTCCAAGTCAGCTCACCGTGGTCGCGTCTTGAGGCTTTCTCACTGGATAGGGCTGCCGCTGGGCGAGCCACCGGGACTACTCCATGGGCTAAAGTGGCTCCTCGCAACGCTGCCACTGTCTACGTCTGCGTTGACGCCGAGCTCTTGACAGAATCTCACCCAGTATTCGCGGATGCGAGCATTCCTGCGAAGCAAGGGAAGATCTTGAAAGGTGAGGAGCACCTGGAAGCGATAGTCATGGTTCGGGCGCTCCGCAATCCACTTCTGCGTCCAGTAAGCTCTGCACTGAGCATGGGACGTGAAGTCGTCTGGTCTCGCGTCAATGGACATTGTGTCTGGACGTTAAAGGATTGGGGAAGACGAGGGGCAAGGGGGTCTGATGTATTGGCGGGTCGAACCTCTTTGCCACTCCCTTTTGGCCAGGCTTAAATACCTGTACTCGCGCCCGGCTTCCTCATGCAAAGAATTGGTAACTCCCCCACTTCTTCTTCGCTTTCGCTGGAGGAGACGAAGATAGGGTGCAAACATTTAAACACTATCATGTCCCAATCCCATCCCAACGGCCCGGTCCCGCCTCGGAATCCGGTGGCGGGCCCCTCGCAGCCGCGCCGCGCGGGACGCGTCTTGGCTGGACTGGCCCGAGCGGGCTTCCGCGATGCCCGCGCCTACTGCATTGGGCGCCGGGGATCAACCTCGAACAAAGGATTCACCCCGAGGCAACAGAACTGAGAGCAACCCAGATGCCTTTGTTTCCTGCCAAGCGGGCTTCCACATCTTTGCCTGCTTGCAATCAGAGCGTGATCGTCTTCAATCGTCGGGGCTGTTGTCGCACCAGCTCCTCATACCCCAACCTTCAGCAGCCGCACGAATTCTTGCTCCTTCCCATCGGCCCAGCCCCACACGCATCTTGTAACTGGAAAGAGTCACTTTTCTTCGTATCACACACGATCCTCTGCTTCTACCGATCGCCTTCACTGCATACACACCACTCTACTTTGTATCAGGGCGACCGCCATGATGCTCTCGACCTCACACCCTCAGCCTCTTGCAGCGTCCCCCTCCTCGCCCTCTGTGATGACACCCGGTGCTCCCAACGACGACTCCACTGTGCCTCCAGCATCGGAGTCAAGTAGCGAAGAAGAAATCTCTGCACAGGCTGACTTGCAACATCAACTTTGGTTTGCCGATCACATTCAGAACAGATTGCCCCACACGTCCACCTGGCTCAGCTTCGGCAACCTCCTCTTGAGTAGGTGCGACGACGAATGGCAGAGAGCCTTGTATGACCTCCCGGCAACCGACGCACACCCTAGTGTGCCCTGGGCACAAGCCCGTGTCGGCATGTTTGTGGAGCGTCACCTTGGCCTACAAATCTTCAAGGAAGCTCCACCGTATCGAGACGGGGATCAGTCATGCTGGACACCTCTGGAAGCCGAAACCAAGCTCCGCGACATTGGCCGAATAGATCGCATTCCATTACAGGAAAAGCTGTGGTGTTTCGCAGTGCTTTCCTTTGCCTTTCGCGCCATTCATGCTCACATTGCACAGCTGCCCCATGGAGGCGGCACCGAGCCGCCGGATGCAGGCGCAATCGATAGAATGGCCAAACTTTTGCCCCTCTCCGGAAGCCTGCTCCGCCCATTCGATGACGGCGGGGAGCCTTCATTCCAGCCGCAGACGGCATTCAACCTTGTCATACACGTTCCACCCTACTCTCGCCTCGCGCGGTCTTTCCGCTACGATTACAACGCCTCTGGACTCGATCCGGCAAGCGTCACTCTAGCGTTGCAGGAGGAAGTCGAGCTGGACGCCCAAGCCTCCGCCGTTGCGCACCCGTCTGCATGGGGATTCGAAATCTTCAGCACACGTGTGTGGGACGAAGCGTATAGCAAGAGCCTGCAAGAGGGCGCAGAATCGCAACAAGTACTCCTTCTTTCCATTGCCGGTGTGAGTAGAACAGCCACCGCCGTCTGCGATTTCTTTCGCATGTCTGGCACCCGGTGCTAACAACCCTATCGATTTCGTCCCCCGCACATACCGTCTTCCCACACCAAGGCATGCACCAAGGCACTCCGACGCATTCGGAGAGCCAGGCGATGGGTGCTGGACAAAGAGCCCGAAGACGGCCAGGAGCCAGTCGGGCACAGCGGAACCTCGGCGGAAGCGCTTGTGTTGCCCGAGCTCTCCCTCGCTGATGTCTCGCTCCCGCTACAGCAGCTTCACCTTAGCGCTGCTGCCGCCCGCAGGAATGTAGACTATGATCCAATTCGAGACGAAGACCTCCTCTCGAGAACGGACTGCCGCGAACACCCGCAAGCGATTGCCAATCGCCTCGGATACACGCCCTCCTTTGCCATCGTCAAGGGTACGATAGACCGCGAGCTTCTCCTCGGCGACGGCAGCCGCGGCGCGTCCACGGCGACTTCCGAGTTGCAGACAGCGGGCAGTCACGATGACGTGCATATATGCCCGAACGGGACGGTCAAAGACCCCGTGGAACCCAACTCCAGTCAGCCGGGCACACCGACATCAGGCTCACCTTGTGGCTCGGGAGCTTCGACGCCGCGGGCAGGCACGCCCGCACCCAAGGCGCATTAGAAACGCCGGTCCAGCCTCACGAAGGGATGAACCAGGCCTAGACCAGCGGTTCCTTGCTGCCTTCGGTGCCTCAGCGCGAAGTGTGTACTCATAGGTATGCCTCACCGAATAGATTCGTGACTTGTCACGAAGCGTAGAAACGGGCGAAGGAAGAAACACAGTAGGGGCTCACATCTCAGATGCCGCTCCCTCTTTTTTGTACGTAGTCTTGCTCCAATCGATGTAATGCTCGAACAGTCGCGGGTCGTAGATGCTGTTCTGTTTTCGTCACCTGAGACGGCCCAATAGTCATTGAAGAGTCGGCGCAAGTCGGAGCCTACTTGTCTCACTGACTGGTTTCGTCGTTGGCGGTAGGTCGAGATGGATCGAGCGATAAGCTTCGCCATGTCTTTGCCGGACCAGTCGCAGTGGAACTTGAGGCGCACGAGGATAGACCTTCCAGAAGCTCGTCCTTGGTCTACGACCTCTTGCACGGCGATGGATCGAGCTTCGTCGGTCATGGGTAGGAGTAGGAAGCTGCCGAGATGGAGGTCGTCCCGGTCGTAGGCGGCCTTTGCCTTGTCGTACGTAGCCAACTGGCATCGTCCGTCCTTGGTGGCAGGTGTACCGCAGAACCACTGATAGTACAGTGCGTCATCCCTTGAGCGGTCATCCAGAAAGTGGTGGACATGTCGCGCGTAGCGAAGACCCTGAAGGAGGCTAAGTACCATTGTACGCCATTCGTAGAAGTTGCGCAGCGTCAGTCGAGGTTGGACGCTAGCCGCCAGCTGCTTGGCATGCTGCCACTCTTTCTGCATCTGCTCTTCCGTCAAGTAGCCCACGGGAATCTTGCCAAGATGTACGAGCAAGTCCGTTTCGCCTTCGTAACTGTGCCAGTCTCGATGCTGAATATTGGGCAGGAAGAACATCCCGTCTGGAGAAGCATTCTCATCTGCGTCGGGCAGCACGGGTGGCGGCGTTGTTGGAGTTGCATCGCTGTAGCGTGGGTACACCGTATTGTTCACGAGAGCCCGGTTTGCGGAGTGGAGAACCATGTCCTCATAGGCCCAGAGCTTCAGAAGGATAGAGTCGCCATCGTTGGCGTCGAAGGACGTCATCTTCGTAGGTGTCCGCGGCGGAAAAGATGATGGGGGGTCGATCGGCCGCGCCTGATGAGCTGTAAAGTGGGGAGTCTAAAGTATTGAAGACGAGCGTGCTTTGAGCGCAGACGAGTACAGGTGAGACTTGACGATGTCGTGTGAGAAGGAACGGACGGAGCAGAAGTGAAAAAGCGCATACACGCAACCAAGCGGTGCCTGCCTGCTGTCCGCGCTCGGCGCCGTCCTGCCTGCTTGGCGTGCACGTCCACTCGGCGTCGCGCCCGCTGAGCTTTAGACTACTCTGAGCGAAATTCAGACAAAGTCAGAATAGCATTCCCATCGGCTGCTTCCATCTTTCAAACCGAGAAAGGACCCACGTAAGGTCGATCCGTCGCTTCCATTGTTTAGACCGAATGCAACGAGGAGACATGAAGAGGTTACATTGGCGAAGACCTCGATAGAACGAAGAGACAGTTGGATGAATGCTTGGGAAGCTTTGCGAACCAGATCTCAGGTGTGGAAGCGGATGGATCCAGAATGCCCGCGTTTCAGACAATACACACAGAGGAGCCAGGCGGGCGGAGGGGTGAAGATGACAAGAGCGGCACTCGAGTTGAGGATGTCCTATACGTAGGGTCCGAAGGCGCGGCGCTTGCTGAAGAGAGTCGGCGTGCGTCATATTTGAGAGCCAACGCGATGAGAGAGTCAAAGTCGATCAGTTGCTTTTGAGCCAACGCTGCATACGCTCTGTGAATGCGGCGTAGGTCTGGCGGCACCTAAGTCACGATGTTCTGAGGAAAGCGTCTTGTACGTATGGACCCCGTCGTACATCATGGCGGCGAGCTTGAAGCATCCGAAATGGACCTGCCCCGAAGCAAGGATCGGAGGCGCGGGTCGTGGTACCGGCCCAGGGGGGCCTGCGCTAGGGCCCGCTTGAACTCTTCCATGCCGTGCCAGTCGACAACGGAGTCGTCGTCGTCGTCGCTGCGCTCACTGCAGCCGGTGCGGTCGCTGTCGTCGTCGTCGTAGTTAACGGGTGGGTGGGCTCTGACCCTGCCGCTGCTGGCTGTCTCCTCGGTCTCTCCAGGCTGAGGCTGTCCAGAGAGGTCGTTGCGGGTGTCGGCATGCTGCGCTGGATGCTCGGAATCGCCGCTAGGTGCAGACTCGAGGTGTGCGGACTCGCGTCGTTTCTGAGCCGCCTGAGCCAGTGCGCGCTCCATCTCGGCCATCTGGGAATGGAGTGCGCGAGCTTGTTCCTCGTCGTAGCTGGAGTCGCTTTCACTGGTCTCAATGTCCTGGTCCTCGTAGTCGATGTATTTGTTGACGTTGACGTGGCTGTCTTCCTCGAAGTCTGCCTGGGATGAGGGTGAAGAGTCCGAGGCAGGCGGGGAATGCTGCGTCGTGGTGCTGGTTGCTGGTGCTGGTGCGTGCGAGGCAGCACCCTCGCTGGGAGGAGAGCCAAGCGTCTTGCGCTTCTTTGGAGGCGGAGCTGAGGGTGGAGAGTTCCCAGGCGCGTGGTCGTGCGGCATGGTGGATGGCGGGGCTGGTGCTCCGTGTATGCGCGGGTTGCGTGACACTGAACGTGCAAGGACGGCTGCGTGGGAATAAATGTATGGTGTTTGACTGGGTGAATGTCGTAATGGTAGGTATCTGTCTGACTGCAAGTGAAGGTGGAAAGTGGACACAGAACGAGGGCGGCACGCACCGCCGGCGGTGTTGTACTACCGCGGACAGGGCTGTGGGCCACACCGTCACGCCCGACGTAGGTACGTTGGACTCAGAACTTGTGCTACGCGGGCGCTGACCACTCTCTGTGTCACAGCTGCGAACGCACTGGCTCTGCTCTCCACCCGCCCCGCGTGCCTGCCTGCCCACTGATTCGCTCGCCCGCCCACCCTTCGCAGGATCCCTCATCTGGCGCGTAAAAGCCGAGTCTTGTTCCTACTTTCTCGCCCGCGCGCCCGAGGAAACAACGCATTCTATCCGTCAGAGCCAGGCAACAGGCGGAAGACGGAAGGCGCGACGCGTGTGGAGCGCCCAAGGGACGTGGCTTGGCGTGTCGGCGGGATTGAAAGAATCTGGGTCCCAGTCGATGCCAGGCTCATGGTGAGGCTGAGGCCATAAGATGTATTGTATTGGCGCGCCGATCTCTTGGTCAGTCCTCTTGGGCAGTGTTGGGTACGATTTGACGCACTTGAATGTAGCAAGGCAGGATGGAAAGTGGCGTGCTTGGCGCAGAAGAGCGGAAGAGAAAGGTGCGAGTTGCGAGCACACATGAGAACAAAGGCGGGAGACGCGATTTCGCGCCGCGGGCCTCGCCGCCTGCGTGGCTGGACTCGCCTTTGTTCCCACTTGGCGGCCGCTTCGTCGCTGCTCCACACGAGACAAGAGACATGGGCAGTGCCAAGGAGACGGCAGCTTCAAGGTCTTCTACGACTACGTCAGCGATACTACCACTCCCTTTGGGTTCTCTTGTTCCAGGTGCAATCGAGGGCCTCACGCGGAAGCTGTTGTAAGCAGAGATTTGGTCCCTTGCTTTCTTACCACGCCACGCGTCTCTGTTTCCGTCGGCACACGCGGCGCGAATGCAGCAAGAAAGTGCCCTTTCTCCCGCAGCATCCTTGCCACCTCAAATCCTGCAGGCAAGTTCATCCCATCCGGCAAGAACATAGCTCTCATACCTAAAGCATCGGACCGTCGTCCCCTGAATGCACCCCCGCAAATGCCGCAACGTTCTGCCCGCTTCCTCACCTTCAAGGATCAAAAGGAGACGCTGTGGTGGACATGTACAGCAACGTCGAGCACTTCTGCAGCAACGCAGGACCCCAAGCGTGACAGCCGCCTCATCAACGTCGTTGCCATCGAAGCAGTCGACATTCCGCGAGACATCCATGGCTGGATCGTGAGTTGCTGAAGGGTCCTACTACGCGGAGGATGCCTGCTCCCTCGTCCTGTCCTGACATCGAACCTGCACTCCGGATTACCCCCCTTTTCAGCTCCGATGCGGAGGATAAAAAACGTCCAAATGTCGGTGGGAGTGCTTTGTCTGGTTCGATCCCGCTCCCAGCCGGTTTAAGCTCCGCCCTCTGCACGTTCGTCACCGCAAGGCGTGCACTAGCAACGTGGATCCCTCACGGAGGTCAAACGATGGGAGGGAGAGCACGTTATCGGAGGCATAACACCGGCGACCGAGGAGAGCCCTAGCCGAACTTCGGCGCGCATCGTCTATGCTGCTCAGCCTTTATCCGGATTCGCGGTAGCTTGTACAGTGCTGGTAATCATTGGTTGTATTTACTTATACGCACTGTGTACATCAGATACGCTTCTTAGACGTTTGCGAGGTACGTGCACGGGCTGTACACCTACATCACATGAGTTTTTGGTATATTTGCGAGGAACTACGTGCACATGTCCTAAAGTGAGCTAAAGTCGCCGCTATGTGCAGCTCGATCTCTAGGGAGTGTGACGCAACTCTGGAGAGGTGGTGGCGCGCAACAAGCGACTTCGCTACGTATATGCTGAGTTTGAAGAGCGTAGGTATTGCCACTGGAAAATACGTCGCTTGTTCGGGGCGGGACTTGGACCTATCTGACGCAGTCTGGAGCCTGAGGTCCGCGCACTATACTCATCGTGTCGCGAGGTATGTTCCGCCTCCCCAGCTCTCGCCGAGGCTGCTCGTCATTAAAAGGGAGGAAAGCAGACGTTTGCGGCGTGCCTCTCGCGTGCTCAGCGCCTCCGGATGAACGGCCGCCCCGCATTTGGCACCTTCGTGCATGGCGACGGGTCCGACCCTCTCAGCCGCTCTTTCCATGGCCTTCCACCCGCTTCGAATGAGCGGCTCCGATGTGGGCGGGCCGCTCTACGGCGTCACTTTGCTGTCACACGCGTGCGAGGCCGTGCCAGCGCAAAGGTATATATAGGGGCCTTTGACTCCCGCCGAAGCGCCCCTCCACCCTCTCCAACTAGTCTTCCTTACTGTCACATCAATCAAGACGATGTTCCGCGTCAATTCGAGGACATACCCTCTTCTGGGCAGACTACAGGTACGTACCTAACCTCGACTCACAGTCGGGATTCTTTATGACCGTCTCTATCCCATTGAAATCTTCTCACTCGATTCGGATGCTCCACCTTTTGCTTTTTCCCTTGTGGCCACCCACGGCAGTCACTAGACGATCACAAGAGGCCGAGCACGGACGGCACGGTTGTTTACTATGAACTTACCTCGCACAATCGACAGAGACGACGCTACCACAGTCATTCTCGACCCGTGGAGTTGCCCTCAAGCTCCAAGCCCCGCGCTCCTACTCTCACAAGTCGGCAACATCGAGAACACATCCAGCGACCCAGACTACGGACAATATGCGTGAGGGTCAACTCTCACGCGTACTGTCCTCATAGAGACCGACCACACGAGTCTCAGCGCGCTTGGGCGCGCGCTCATTGGCGAGCTCAATGCTACCCCAGTGGGGCATTTGACGGCTGCACGAGTACAGGAGGATTGGAGTGGGATTTACAAGCTGGCACCGCTGGCAAAGCCGCGATTAACAGTCACAAATTTTTATGCCTGGCGGGCAGGCATTTTGCCCCTTCTACAGGACCTGAGGTACGCCCGCCACCTCCATTTCCTCGAGGACGAGAACGCTATGCAGACGATGATTCGCTACTCTTTCTACGTCGGCAAGACAGCGCGGGAGAGCGACAGTGGGCGATGCGAGCTAGCTGCGTCGGAGGATGCTCGCCTCATCTACGACCAGGAGGCCGCGGTCTTCTGCAAATTTCTACAGCTGACCATGACGGATGAGGCGAAGGCTATTGGTGCCATTGACCTCATGGCGCACTCCCGAGCCAGAAGCGGGAAGGCACTTCTGCGCTCGCTGAAGAAGGAACGCGCCGAAGTCATCGGCCCGACCCTCGCAGCCTCGCTTGGGCAGTCGCTCCTGTCGCTGCGGCAGGCACCCGACCAGGGCACCATCGACCTTGTCATTACCCTTCGTCGCGGCGCTGCCGCCTACTACGCGGCGAATGGACGGCAATTCGACCAGATGGCGAAGGTGTTCCTGAACGCTCTGACCGCGGCACCGTACCCCGGCGCCTCGCAAGCGGCTATATTGCGCGATTTGTAAGGTACGCTCGTCACAATGGTTGTCTCGGAAACCAGTAGGTACCCTCAACGCACAGTCCAGTGCTACCGCCTCTTGCCTCTGGGCATCGGGTCACTACCGCGCAGGCCAGCTGGCCGCCCGGACTCCCCAGCTCGGGAGCGCACTATCGGGATTCAAACGGCGGTCATCTCATCTGCAAGGTTGTCGAGGCCAAAGCAATTTGAGTCGTCGATGACGGGAACATGCGCCTCGATGGCGAATCTCGCGGACGTCGTCGTGAGCCCAGGGATGATCGTGCTGCGCATGCCTTCTTTCGGATCGCTGAAGAAGACACTCGCTCCGCCAATCCGTTGGTCCTGCCATCCAGCATGCATTATGCTGAGGAGGCACTGCGCGGCCTGAAGAGTGTGGAAGCTTTGGACGTCAACCTCACTGGGCCGAGCGAGGAATCGGCCAGACACCGGCGCCGACTGCTCTCCTAGGTACACCCACTCGCACATCGACGACCTCGGGTCGTCGTGCTACGTCCATCTCTGGTTCAGCCTCTGTCGCTCCTTCGAGCCCGACGCTCCTAGCATCGATGATCAGATCGTCCAATGGTGACGCGTCGCGCGCAACGGTTCGTCAGGTGGTATCCAATCAGCTTGGGCACCACCAAGAGGAGCTACTGGGAAGACGATCACCTCACCAGTGGGGCGCGATGCTACGGGCGTACCTACGTACTGCCCGGAGAAGAGCGTTGCGTGGCACGAGCTCATGCGAGAGGTCCGCATCGGCAACGTCGCAAAGAGCTTCGGACGGTCGCGCTGGACAGTGACGAGCCGAAGGAGTGTCTTCCAGCTCACTGCTGGCGAGAGGGCCTGTTTCGACCAGTGCCTCCAGCTGTACGAACATTCTCTGGCCCTCTTGAGCGCGGAATCTTTCCAATCGCTCGATTTCGTCCCGCCGTGGGATAGCGAGGCAGCTGTTCTGAACCAAATCGACGCAAGCAGGGACAGCGTCTCGAAAGGGAGCGAGGATAGTCGACTACTATGACCGCAGAGCACTTTCCAAGCTTCGAATAGTTGCTAGGAGTGAAATCGACGCTCATCGTGAGCTTTCTTCATTTCCTTTCTTCTCTCCCGGAGGAGTTCCCTTTGTCTAACCGCGCCCGTCACCTCTCTCTTCCTGTTGTATCCTAGCCTGTATTCACAGCTGGCTCTGCCTCGGAGGCGACCCCCAGTCGGGTTTCACTGCGTGGGTGAGATGCAGGATCGAGGAACACACGCAGTCAAATCCGACTGAAGGTCGCGTCCGAATTAGGGTCAGCGGTGAATACATACTTGACTTAGCTCACCTAATGAATGTATTCTCCCAGTCCCGTGTCTTTCCAGTTTCCAATCATCATCTCATCGCTCCGTCTAACATACGTTGAATCCCGAGAAAGAAGACGAGAAAAATGGCATTGATACTGAATCCACGGAACGACAAGGAAAGAGCGTTGAAGGTAAGTGAGTACATGTGCATATACTCAATGTGACTACCATCCATGTGGGCACTACCCGACCACGCCGACACGCCACGCCACGCCACCTCAAGCCTTTGCGGTCCGCGCGGGCTTGACACCAGCTGCCTTGACGGCCCTGACTTTTGCGGTGGTGTCCTTGTTCTTGGCCTGCTTTGCATCGGCGACCTTCTTCTTTTGGGGTGTGGGTGCCATGGCGTCTGCCTGGAGGGAAGACTTGGTCTTCTTTGCGGGCGCGGACGCCGTCTTCGCCGTCTTCTTATCGGCAGGGGCAGCCACTTCGCCTTTCCGTGGTGCCTCGTGCGCCTCTTCGACGGTGGGCATGCCCTCCCACCTGGTGCTCAAGTCACAGTTCCAAATGGGGAGGGATGCGCTCTTGGGGAGCTTGACTTCGATGTTCTGGACGTTTGCCCAGCCATCAAAGGGGAGTTTGGCGACGACGCGTGGGATGACGACTTCGAGGTTCTGGATGATCTCCTCGGGCGTGTAGTGAGCGAGTGAGCCGACGGGGACGGATACGCAGGATCCGCGCGTGGCGGGGGTAAAGTGCGTGGCGCCCACGGCCTTTTCGAGCTCTTGCTTGATGTGGCGGGTGCGGGTGACGTTTACGGGGAGAGGCACCTTGCTCTTCTTGGCGAGCCACTTGGAGCCGAGGAGGGCGGGGAGGAGGGCAGAGACGCGCTCGTCGGCGAGGAAGACGTCGTGTGCGTCGAGGAGGTTACGCCGCGCTTCGTAGGGGGAGAACTTGCCCTTGAGCTTGGAGACGCCGACGATGCGGTCCACACACGAGACGCCCAGGGTGGGCAAGAGGTCCTTGTATGTCCGCTGCGGGTCCTTGACAAAGAGGCATACACTCGTCGACGATGTGGGGTTGAGCGCGTGGGGGAGGGGGCTGTGGCGCGGCGTAAACGGTGATTGCAATGGTCAGCATGTATGCTCTCTCGATGAATGCTCATCACGTCGCCCACACGTGGATACCCACATCATGACAGGCTTGACCTTTCTTTCGACACCCAACCGCTTGACCGTCACATTGACCCAAACCATTTCCTCTCGCTCCCCCTCATCCTCACCCGCATCCAGCGGAAGAAGACTCTTTCCCGCATCGTTGCTCTTGGCGGACTGTGCCTCGCGGTGCTTTTGCCTGTGTGCACGCAGAGCCTTGAGGGCCTTGAGTGCCTGTGCAGACGAGACGTGTCCGTCGATGAGGGGTGCTGCAGCGGGTGCGGAGGACGACGAGGATGAGGAGGAGGATGCTTCAGCAGCAGCAGCAGCAGCAGCAGAGGTGGTGGATGCACCGGCAGCGTCCTTCTTGGCCTTCTTGGGGGACTTCTTGGTAGGTGTCGAGGCGGGCATGATTGTGGTGGGGTGGCGGGGGGCAGTTGTGGGGAGTAGGGACGTAGTGAAATCGTGAGCGAGGTGGGGTCAGTCAACGATATTCAAACAACCCACGACGCCCGCACTGTCTTGAAGTCCATCCCAACTGCTGCTGCTCCACTGCCACTGCCAGTCGCCTGCCACTTCCATCTTCCAACTGTCCATTCACCACCCATTCACCCACTCACCCTCTCACCCCACCTTGCCCTCCTGCCTCTCCAAATTTTCCTAGCCCGCCTCGACTCGCCCGTCGTCGTGTGCCGCGGACTCACCCACAAAATCTTCGCGCCCTCCGTTCCGTTACGCCTCGCGCGTACGAGTCACGTGATGTGGCCAGACAGGCGACTGCTCCTCAAGTGCAGCGCCAAGGCCCCGTCTTGCCTCGCTCGCTCGCTCTTCCCTCCCTTGTTAGAGGGACCATAACCTCCCACATGAGCGTCTGCCATGACCTCGCTCTTAGACACTGGGCTTTTACCCACCCACCCACCCATCGAGCACAATGCCCTATTCCCGAATCGCACTGCCCATGATGGCTCCTCCACTGCCAGGTACTTACGCATATGGACAGCCAGCTCCACTCGAATGCGCCCGCCCCCCTTCTACTGACGCATCACGCGTCAGGTGGCAATGACAAGGGAAGTATGAGGATAGCATGAGTATTGCACCTAAGCTAGCCTGAAAGGGCACGCACAACGCGCACATACAGCATACCGCTACGGTTCTACAGCGCCACGACGCTCTTCCTACCCACTCCCATTGTGTTCGTGGCGTAAGTATCGGACGTGAAGAGTCTCTGGTGAAACGAGCGCAGACTCAGACGTAGCTTCGAGAGGACTTCTCATTCCGTCGCGTCGATAAAGTGTACATGTAGGCTATTGCCCTACCCTCCACGCAGGCAGGCAGAAAAAATGGCAATGCTATGGTATGACATGGTATAGAATGGACTTGCATGCAAACAATTAGATGATACCCACCCTCCGCCTTCCCACCCTCCTGTTTACACCTCCCTAAACCCACACTCCCCCCTCCCCCTCACCCTCTCCTCCCTCTCCCTCCCCGCAGGCCCCTCCTCCCTCGCAAGCCGCTCAATCTCATACCCCAAACTACGCACCCACAAGTCCCTCTCTAGGCGGGAGCGCGCGCGTAATACCAGGAGGGAGAAGGCGTTGTCGTTGAGTTGGGGGATGGGCGGCGGTGTGGGGGTGGGGCCGCTGCTCGTCTTGTTGTTGTTGGTGGTGCTGGAGGAAGGAGGGGCAGTGGGCGTGGACGTGGTGCGACGCCCACGCGCACGCGGGATACTGCTATTCGCCTGCGTGGCCGTATCAAAGTCGTCCTGGCCTTCTGCCCCTTGGTCCTCGTCCTGATCACGGCCACCACCCACCCCGGCCCCGGCCCTCCCAACCAGCGCACCAGGCCTATACCTCAAAACAAGCGTACACTCCTCATCCTCATCGACGCTGAGTAGTCCATCCTGATACACCCTCGGCACTTTATGTCTCCCCCCCGCACCACTATCCGCCACACCTCCACTAGCAAATGGGCCCATGGCTGCTGCGCCTTCGGAGCGGCCGTGTGCAAGGAGTTCGGCAGTGAGTTTGCCGCTGTAGACGTGTGCGTCGCGTAGGGGGATGAGTGCCTTGGATTGTGACTGGGATTGCGACTGTGCGTCACCGCCGCTGCCGCTGCCGCCCTCGCCGCCGCCGGCGTTCCCCCCGAGGTTCACCCGCCTATGAAAGATTCCCGCATTCTGGCGTGCGCGCGCAGTCCTTGTAGAGGTAAGGAGCTTGTAGCAGAGGAGGCGCCCCGCAATGAGGATGTAGTACCGACTCTTGAATGGTGCAAATGCCCTGCGCTTGGAGAAGAGCCGGCCGCAGCGGATGATCCCCCGGCAGCCTAGGATAGAGCACCAGTTCCAGACGTTTCCTAGGACGGGGGAGTACGCTGGTCCGTCTGCTGCGAGGCCACTGCCGCTACCGCTGCTGCACCCCGCCGCAGTGGACGCCAATGCCCGCTCAAAGGAAGAGCCCTGCGCCACGCGCTTCCGGATAAGAGAAGGGTCCAACCCCGCAGCCTCCATCATCTCCAGTGCATCGACTTTTTCCCGACGCTTCCAGTACAGCGCCAAGTCGTGGATGCGGGCTACCCACTCGCGCGCTACCGAAGCAGAGTACGCTTCTAACCGCGTGGACCGCCCATTCGTCATGACGATTTGGAACTGCCGAGCTCGGCGCGTGGCCGCGCGGTCTTTGCTCTGGGAGAGGCCTTCTTCGCCTCCAGCGTCGGCGTCGTCGTGCTCGTCGGCATCGGCAGCATCACCCTCGGCTCGGTCATTCGCGCCACCAGACCCACCCATAGGCCCCACTGCACTCCCAGGCTTACGCACCTCGTCCTTTCCCCCAGGCCCAACATACGCAATCATGAAAATATCCTTGACGTCGATATACCCATCTGCATGGCAGATTTGGTCCAGCTGACGCTGTCGTTCTGCCGCAGTGAAAGCCGAGAGGTGTGCGTGTGCGTGTGCGTGGGCGTGGGCGTGGGCGGGGCCGTAGGCATCGTCGTCGGTGTCGGTGTCGTGTCGATAAGTGTGAGAGCGGAAAGTGGACTCTGCGCGGCGTCGATTCCTACTACGACTGCGACTGCGACTGCGATTCCTACTGCGGCTACGACTGCGGCGTGTCCGACTCGCAGCGACAGCATCATCCGATACAGTATCCCACGTCGCACCCTCCTCATCCTCATCCTCACCCTCATCCCCCTCGCCTTCGTGCTCACCCCGCCCAGGCACAGCAACGTGCCGATCAGGAGGAAACGCGCGACTGGGCTTACAGATGAAGCAGTGGCTATCGTGCGAGGTGACGTACACGCGCGTCAGCGTACCACTTACGGGCTTGACGCGCCAGATGAAGCCTTCGATGGCGGGGGGTTCTTCCATGCGGCGGTTCCCCGCGCCTGCACCGCCAAGCGCAACAGACGTAGGATAATGATCCGCAGCGCGAAACTCTAGGACATCGGGATTCCGCGGCTGTTTCAAAATCGCACCGACTAAAACCGCCCAGTACCGTTTTTCCCTCGCTAGGTCCTCGTCGTGAACTACCCAATCGAGGTTCGAGCCGCGGCGCCATGCGAGCTCGAATGTCATTCCGCGGGAGAGGGCCGCACGGAGGGGTTCCTCCCATTCGGGGACGCGGCGTGCCATCGTCAGGATCGTGGAGAGGAGGCGCGTGCGCGTCATGAGCTTGTACCCTTCGCCTCGTTCGTGTTCGTGCTCGTGCTCGTGCTCGTGTCCATCGCCGCGCGGCATCTCCTCGGGAATGGGGAACCGCACCGTAAAGTCCGTAGCGGGGATATGCACCTCGAGTGCCTCGGGGACGCTCCCCCCCACTTCACGGAAAAGGTCCCATACCCAATCTGCTGCCGTGGAGATGCACCGCGCATTGAAGAGGAGGATGTTGGTACCCGATCGGCGGAAGTTCAACATGCGGCGTGCGCCCGCGCGGGAGTGGGCATACGTCAGACAGAAGATGCGGTCCACGTGTGAGAAGATGGAGAGGAACGTATGTCCCTTGGAGAGGGGAAGGACAAAGGCGAGGTGCAGGCGATTCGTCTGGCCACGGAGACGGCTCAGGCGCGTGGGTTCCTCCCAGAGCTCTAAGCGCCCCTGCCGCAGTACGACGATGTACTCCCGCCAAGTCCCCGCGTGGATGGTGAGTCGCCGTGCGGAGATATCGTCCAAGTCGGGTGGGACCGTCTCGACGGGCGTCCAGTCGGCGCGCACCAGCATCCGGTCTCGCCGGAGGATGGACTTACGCGTGATCATCAGCGAGGCAGCGTCGGAGGTGTCATCTGCGTAGTCACTGTACTCGGCCCCTTCCCCCGGTGACGTCGCAGACTGCGGGCGGGACAGGACAAGTTCCGGTGGCGCGGGCAGGCCGTCACCCGTACCCGTACCCGTTGGCGTGCCGACGCTCGCGACGCCCGCGACGCCCTGACCGCCGCTGCCGCCCGTGCTGAAGAACGACGAGGAGAAACTGCGGCCGGGCGCAGGACGAGGACGAAGACGAGACCGCAGCGTCGCATTGGCGGCGTCCCCTCCGACGGTATTCTCCGTCGTCTTGCCGAATTGCACCGTCTTCTTTGCGGTCGTCGTCGGCAGTGGCGGCCTCAGGTAATTATCTGCACTAGGCCCGACCTTGCCTTCGGGATGCACGACGACACTGCCCGACGAGGCCTTTGCGCGGAGCAAGGGCGTCTCGCTGGTGGTGAGTGATTCTACACCGCGGTCCGTCGTGGTACTAGCCGTGCCGTGACGTACGGGTGTTACCCCGGCGGCAGAGTCACGACTTCGCACCCGCACCGCAACGATGTGATCGCTCGCTGCGTCGTCCTTGACTGCACGCTGACCATCACCCGCCGGTACACCGGGATCCGAAGGCCTACGCAGCAGCTGATGCGTGACTTCGGGGAACTTTTCCTCTGCGGCAAGTGGCGGATCGGGGTGGTCGTGCGCCTGTGTGCGCGTCATCTTTCCGGGGGCTTGGACGTCGGCGTGTACATCGGCGTCGGCCTGACCGAGACCGCCCCCAACGTGCGGTACGAGCGATGCAGGCGTCGTTGGCAACGCAGGAACCTCTGCAGCGGGCTTCTCCACTACGGGCGTGAGGACCCCTCCTCCTCCCTGAAAGTAGTCTTGCCGTGTGGTGGTCGTGGTGCTCCCATCAACGAGTGGCGTAAAGAAGGCGTCGCGTGTGTCTTCCGCGTCGGGCGTGGGCATGGCGGCGCTATCGACAGCCTCACCTTCGCCCAGGCCCTCCCCCTGCGAAGTGTTCGCGGGACTACACACCCCCGATAAATCAGGATGCCTCCCCTTTTCCAGCACAGCATCAACGACCATTCCACTCTGCACCACGCCCACCGCCTGCTGGTGTCTTCTAGCGCCCCTCCTCCTAGCCCTCATCTCCTCGATTCCTCGCCTGCCTGCGCGGATCCGTTCCTCTGCACGGTCGACGATACTCCGCGCGAGGTCCGACGCGTGCAAGTGAGAGGAAGATTGCGCAGACATGAGGGAGACGACGTCGCTCCAGCCTTGGCGGGATTCGATGCTGGCGTTTACGTTTGCCAAGGGGTCTAGCTGGGGGGCGGTCGCGGTCGCGGATGGTGGTGATGACGATGACGATGAGTCGGCGGGAGGCGTCGGGGTGTGCTCGGGTGCCATGGACGTGATTGACGAGCGACGGGGGCGGGGGCGGGAGCGGTGCGCATCGAAAGGGGACACGCTGAGTGTATCTTGCGTGCGGCCCGGTGATCCGGCGACACTGGAGCCTTTGCCCTCCTCATCACGACCGCCAGGCGGCGACTCCGACTCAATGACGACGCGTGGGACCTGCTGGTGTGACGGCGCTTCTCTGCCCTCTTTTCCCTCGTCTCCATCCTCCTCGCCGTCGTCGTCGTCGTCGCCACCACGCTGCTCCGCCTGTGTGGCGTCACGCGCCCACTCGCTCAAGACGGCCGAGGGTGTTCGTTCAAAGGCAGACGTGCGCGCAGAGTGGCCGTCTTCGTCGCGCTCAGCCTCACCCTCGTCCTCTGGCCACTCGGGGATGGTCGTCGTGCGGTGGTGGTGCGTGGCGTCCAAGTCGCCGCCGCCGTCGTCGCCGTCGTCGCTGTCAGGATCACTATCCTCGGACTGACCCTCTCCACCCTCCTCACTGTGCGCCGCCACGACCTCCCTCAACCTCGCTCCCACCTCGAAGCTCTGTCCCACCCACTTTGTGCCGCCTGCGCTCGTCCCGACTTGGCCCGGTGGAACGCCATGGCGCCAGATGTGGGCATTGTGCAAGTAAAGGTGGGCAGTGTGGGCGTGTCCATGCCCGTGATGCCTGGCCCTACTCCTGCTCCTACTGCGACTGCGCCCCCCGGCACCGGCACTCCCCTCAGCAAGACTGGCCGTCTCTCCTCCTCGACGTCCACACGCCCTCTGCCCACCACCACCACCACCACAAAGGACGCGCATGATACGCGCCCTCACCCCACCCGTAGCCCCAAAGGACGCCTCTGTGAAGCGCGCCGTCCCAATGGAAGCTAGTGTCCCCGCTGTACTCACGCGGCTCATGCGCGACTGGCGGGAGAAGTCGCGAGGGTGGCGAGTGCCAGTGCGAGACGGGTCGCGAGTGTGAGGAGTCGTCTTCGTCGTCGTGCGAGCGGCAGTGTAAGACGGGGCGTAGCTAGCGTCGCGGCGAGGACGCTGTGTGTGGCCTCGTTGCCCGTCATCACCACCGCCGCCGCCGTCGTCGTCGTCTTGGGTAAAGTGTGCGCTGGGTGCTGTTCGCTGGCAGCGCGCCGTCGCCCTGGCAGTCTCGTAGGTCTGGGCCGCCGTTGTCATCCCATCGACTGTGTCGCCCACTTCCAATGGGGGAGGAGGGCGGTGTGGCTGAGGCTTCTCATGCGCACGACTGCTCGCCCCCCGCAACGACCCCGTCGATACCGTCGCCCTCAACGAGCGAAACGAAGGTACGCCGCGGAGACTCAGTCGATCCGAGTGAGGCGTCGTCGGTGTCGGTGTCGTTGTCGTCGCCGTCGTCGTCGTTGTAGGCGGTGCGAGGTGTCGTGCGCTCAGAGCGGGCGTCGTGACGGTGCGTGCGGGCGCAGATACGGGCGCAGACACGGGCGCAAGAGCCGACTTTGGGAAACGCGGGGAGCTGCGGCTGGATGAGGAAGGTGCGGGTGTGTACGAAGGGCGGAGGTCAAAGGATAGCCTGCGAGGCGCAGCGCCACCACCAGCGCCAGTGCTAGCGTCGGGGAAGGTGAGTCCGAGGGAAGAAGCAGAAGAGGGGAGGGGCACTGCGGCTGGTGTTGCGACGTCGCCTCGACCCTGACTCGCTGCTGCCTCGCTGGCTACCCTCTGCCGTGGAAACAGCCTCCTGTGACGTCGATCAGGACTGCTGCCACTCTGCGTCTGCGCATCACCATCATCCTGGTGCGTCGTTGCCGTCGTCGGAGTCGTCGCCGTTCGCGCAGAAGTAAAGGACGCCTCTGCCTCGCTCGTCCCAGACGCAGAGGCAGACCCATCCCGGCGGATTCCATGCAGGCGGGACACGTTGATAGAGGGAACAGATTGGGACAGTGGCGGGGCATTGGCAGTCGCAGCAGTGGTCGTGGCCGTGGCCCTTGTCGCACCCACATCAGAGGTGTGCGACGTCTTGCGTGGCCGTGGCGGCTCCGAAGAGGCAGAGTGTCGATGCCGCAGTGGCCGCAGTGGCCGGGGTGTCGAGTCGTCGTCTTCGCCATCGTCGTCGCCATCGTCATCGCCGTCTACCATCTGACGTGCAACTCTCCTCGTCGCCCTCGTCCTCGCACACCCGCGCCTACGCGCAATGTATATCACCTGCGCATCCCTCGCTCCTCCCTTGCTGCCACCACTACTACTCCCCGTACCACCACCAGCAGCACCGACGACTGCCACGCCCACAGCCCGCCCCGCATCGACGTCGACATCAGCGCGAATCGACGCAGCAGCAAAGGGCGCGGCACTGGCTGATACAGGTGAAGGACCGAGGAAGAGTCGTCGAAAGGGGTGGGTGGCATGTGGGGTGGGAGTTGCGCAAAGGGGGGTATGAGGAGAGTTGGTGTTACTGCTGCTGGGGTTGGTATTGGTATCGTTGTGGCGGGCCATTTTGGCGAACACGTCGTTGAGCTAGGGCAGGACAGGATGCGGAGGGGTAATGATTCGGCTCAGAGTTCCCAGTGGAGCCATGTCATGTCATGTCGTGTCGTATCGTAGTGGGATAGAATACGACGGGTATATGCTGGAATTGGATGACGGGCTGGGTGTGGAATGGGTCGAAAAGAATGTATGCTCCAAGCGATACGCACAGCAAGAGCCGAGATGACGATGATGAAGAAGATGATGAAGAAGATGATGAAAGACCGCAGACGATGCAGTAATGGTATCGGTAGCGATATCCCGAGACTGTAGAACATATGGTCAAGACTCAACCCACCAACCCCAACTCAACCACCCACCCACCCCCTGTCCCCTTACCACCGCCCCGCCCAACTCGCCCGCCCCGCACTACGCTCGGACCCTCTCGCTTGACCCGCCCGCCCGCGGCTCAACTCCATGTCAACACGCAACACAAGCACTCGACCGCGGGGATTACGTAAGCCGCCTTACCGACCACTCAGCGCAGCCCACACACACACGCACTGCAAGGAAGCACAACCTGAATACGGCACGGTATGTACGGCACAAGGGTTTAGGATTTGCGTCCTTTCGAAGCGAGCATTGAGGGTTTTGGAAGGGGAGAGATCACCCCAATGATGAATACCTGCGTGGCTAGTAGAGTACGTACGCGCAAGGGTGGGGAATATCCCCGCAGTGGGCAAAGTACCTCATCCAGACAAGAGGGGAGCACCAGAGCTTCGTCTGCTTCCTTGCTTCCTTGCGAGGTGGAGTGCATCTACTTTGAGGGTGGAGTGTAATCGCCCGCGAGGGGAAACGTCCCAAGGGTCAGGCAAGGTACTCAAAACGGCACACCAGCTTGCTAGGGTTTGGAAAGGCACGCTGGAAGGGCACCCTCGTTAGGGTTCAGGAATACCCCATCATTCACCTCAAGCCCCTCTCTCCTCTCCAGCTCCGTCTCCTCGTCTGCGGGCAAAAGTCTCAGGGTAAAGCCCGTGTCTTTTGCTTCGTCGTGTGTCCTGGATCCAACCCAGCAACAGCAACGAACAACACACGATCACACAATCAATCAGTCGAAAACAAGGGAAACGGAAACGCTTTCACTTGCAGTTGCTCCTCACTCACTCTACCCCACCACGCCACCACGCCGCCACTACAAGAAGACCTCCAAATCAAACTCGAGACTTGCCGTCGGCCAGTCAATCTCAAATTTGCGGAGTACCTCCGGGTGGAGAACACCGAGCTTCCCAATCGTGAGGTCGCGGTGCGTGGACGAGCTCGCACCAAGCCCAAGCGCACGGGAGAGCTTCCGCGCGAGGTGGTCTACCGTCGAAGTCGAGGAGGACGACGCTGCGGCCCCCAAGTGCTTGACATCTTCGGGGCCTGCCGTGGGTGCCGTCTTTGGCGAGCTAGCGGGGAGAGTCGCACCAGCCTGCGTCTCGGATACAGCGGCAGAAGCCAGCGTGTCCTTGGCGTTGGCGCTGGCACCGGCGCCCACGTCCTCTGCTGCGCCGCCCACGCGGAACTTGACGACGGCCGCACGCCCAGGGAGGAAGGTCCCATCGTCTGCCTCCTCGATCCAGTATCCGCGGTCCTTGCCTGCATTCTCCCGCCCAATGAAGGGCACATTCAAGACCCGCATGATACGGTCTAGCAGGCCATGCACCACCTCGAAGCGTGCGTCCTTGTCCGTGTACGTGGCGCAGACGCGGCGCTCGTTTCTACTAAGTCGCTCTGGCTCGTCGTCGTCGCGGTGGCCCACGTCCGAGACTTCAAACAGGCGCAGGGGCAGCGCGTGCTTGCGGTTCTCACGCAGCGTCTTCAAGATGCCCGGAAGGAGCGAGGTCCGCACCATTTGGTACTCGAGGGACTTTGGGTTCTCGAGTGTAATGGCTTCGTTGCCCGGGTCGCGCTGCTGCAGCCACGCGTAGTTTTCGTCGTGGGAGCACAGGATCAGGCTCAGACCTTCCACCCACCCGGCATACGCAATTTCACGCCGCACAACGTCGCTCAACTTGTTGATGGGCAGCGGGTTGGCCACGGTATTCGTCGAAGGGAAGCGCCGCGGCAAGTTGTCAAAGCCATACGCTACGGCCACGTCTTCCATCAGGTCGCACTCGTGCAGCACGTCGGGCCGCGTGGCAGGAATGGCTACCTCGAGGGTATCCTGGTTGGACGCAGCCGACACGCTGGCGTCGTGGCCCATGCGCCGCAGCAACTCGATGCAGCGGTCCGCAGTGAGGTCCAACCCCGTGCACCGGTTGATGTAGGCGACGCTGGCCGTCGTCCGGCGCGGAGCCAAGTCGGGCGTGACGACGGTGCGGCCGTCGGGGTAGACGACTTTGACGGCCTCGACGGTGAATTCGTCGGCGCAGTAGCCGCTGAACATGCTGACGAGCTCGGCCAGGGCATGCTGGCAGCGCGTCTCGTCGGTGCCCGTCATGTCGATGAAGACGTTCTTGGTAGCCATGGTAATCTTGGAGTGCTCCGAGTTGATAATGGGTGGGAGGGAGCACACGGTGCGGTCCTTGTCAAGGATGACGGGGTAGACGGGGCGATCGCGGATGATGGAGAGGTAGCGGGCCAAGTGGCGGTCACCTTCGAGGGTGGTCATGAGGGTGGGCCCATCCATGACTTGTCCCGGGCGGTTGAGCGGGGCAAACTTGATGTCCTTTGGCGGCAGGCCTTCATACGTGAATGGCCCCTGGATGGTGTCGAGGTCGTGGGTTCCCATGGACACGAGCGTACGCCTGCGGCCCAAGTTCTGATGCAGCTTATCCTGCAAGTCGATGAACGAGGCGTAACTCTCGGGGGTGAAGGTAATGTTGCGCAGTACAGCGCCCATGACTACAGGCCGCACTTTGGCGACGTTGGCATCGGCGTGAATCTCGAGGCGTGGCTCGGTGAGGCGAATCTGCGGTTGCGGTATTTTGCCCTGGAAGACCAAGAGTGCACGCGAGATGCCTTCGTGGCATAGCAGGTCGTATCGATTCGCTGGAATATCGATTTTCAGTTGCTGCCGGGAATCAAGGGGGGTTAGACTGTCAGTCTTCCGTCGTGCGTGCGCATATACGCACAGCATACAGCCTGCACTCACCGGCCTCTCCCCGTTGCCCGCCTTTTTCACTTCCTCGGTGGTCTGGGCGGTTGTAGAAATGGGAGATATCTGCCCGTCAGCTTGCGATTCACACGCGCATACACGCACCACGCACTCGCAGCACGCACATCGTCATCAAGCTCAATCCCAAACTGGAAGCAGAGTTCGTCGAATTCCTCCGTGGCTGGTGAGAAGAATGATGGAGAATTAACGTCAGTCAAAATGTGTGCACCGACTGCCTCGCACACACCACCCACTGTACTGCTTTCCCAGAGCCTTGAAGAAGTGCTCCTTGTCTACGCTGACAGTCGGCATCGCGGCCAAGTCGAAGTCGGGAGGGAGGGTGAGGTGGGGTGAGGTGGGGGTTGGGGTGATGGAGTAGCTGCCTGTGTCTACTCTTGCGTTGCGTGAAAGTCAAGTGACTTGTAGGCGGGGTTGGTTGGTAGGCAGTAAGAAGTGGTGCACCTCTCCAGCTCACCAGACCAAGGCATGCGAAGGTCCAGTGGGCGGGCGTGACTGACTGACTGACTGACTGACTCCCACGTGCGCCAAAGGGAGAGCGGGTCACGTGACGCGTCCCGATTGGGCGGGAGCATCTTAATACGGCGCATGGCTTCCTTCTTTCGTTCTTTCGCACCATGAACAATGACGATGTGATTACACAAAAAGAGGTAAAAGAAATGAATGGTCAACCACACCAGGTGGCGCGCATCTATGGCACATATTTACACCAACTTAGGCCGCCTCGCTCGGCCAAACTACGCCCGGTAATCAACCAACCCCGCGGTAAGTACCAACGCATCCAACCAATCCGTATCAATGGTCACCCCGTCATCGTCCACACTCCCGCCATACAGGTGCTTCAACCCCGCCACAATACGCTTGAAATAACTCGCAGAGACGTCATCCCCGCTGCCCGTATAACTATCGTCGCCATCGGTTGCGGGGCCCGCAACCCACGAGCCCAATCCAGTAAGTACCGAGCGGGGCAGCCCCGCGCCAACGAGGGAGGACGTTTCCTTGCTCTGGGCAGAGAGCATCGCAGAGTACGCGGACGCTGCGGTGGTGGCGGAGGTGCTTCTACGCCGGCTGCTGCTCGCCGCCGCAAGGACACTAGCATACTCTGCCTCGGCCACACGCGCAGCATACGCATACCCGCAAATGGCTGCCCAGTCGTACGGATCGCTGGAAGCCGTCCGCCCAAGATTACTCTGCGCCCATGCTCCAAGGTGGATATTTACCCAAGGGCGGAACAGATCCGCCTTTGTCAAATCCGCAAGGACCATTTGCTCGCCTGTTTCATAGTCCAATAGGACGCCCGCTGGACCCCGCTCCTCACTCCAGCTGTAATTGTTATACGAGACGCGCGCGTGCCCCACCCAAAGCGGTAACTCCTCGCTCCCCGACGCAGGACTGACCTGCATCAAGCCCAGGGACTCACCCGAGTCCTCCCGCCCAGCATTGTATGCACTCGCATTAAAATCCGACTCGGCACGAATGTCCGCGAGGAGGTACCGCACTGCTACCTTGGTGGATAGCTCGGGAAAGTAGCGTGCAGCAGCAGAGAGGAGCGCAGCAACGGTTTCCGTCTCTTGCGTGCTGTTCAGGTTGCCTGTATCCCCCGACCAGGACATGATGGAGAGCAGATCCGCCTTGGCCTCGGCTGTGCTGTACGACGATGACGAGGAGGACGTCGACGTGGACGACGACGACGACGACGACGTGGTGGAAGAGGCGCTCTTGGTTGCCGCAGCAGTCGCAGCCGACTTCGACGACGACGAGGAGGAGGAGGATGAAGAAGCCGACTTGGTGCTCGAAGACTTGGCGCTGGTGCTCGAAGACTTGGCAGTGGACGTCGACGTCGACGTCGAACTAGACTTGACACTCGAGCTACTCTTGCTACTACTACTGCTGCTGCTACTCGAGGTCGCAGCCTTTGATGATGTAGTAGAGGCCGCCTTGATACCCGTCGTTGTTGCCGCCGTCTTGGAGGAAGACTTGGTGCTACTTGCGCTGGAGGACGACTTGGTGGTGCTACTCGACTTGGTACTACTCGCGCTAGAAGACGACTTAGCGCTACTACTCGACTTGGCACTGCTACTGGCGCTACTACTCGACTTGACACTCGACTTTACACTGGAGCTAGAACTCGAGCTGGAGCTGGACTTGGCAGCAGTAGCAGTAACAGCACTCGTCTTGGTACTACTCGCGCTAGAAGACGACTTGGTGCTACTACTCGACTTCTTGGTGCTTGTTGACGACGACGCCTTTTTGGTACCAGAAGAGGAGCTGGAACTGGAGCTCGACTTGGCACTCGTACTGGCACTGGAGCTAGCCTTGGTGCTAGACGTCTTTTTTGCGCTGGTGCTGCTGGAGCTGGACGTTGCCTTGATACTAGAAGTAGCTTTGGTACTCGGCGATGACGAAGCAGCAGCAGCAGCAGCTCCCGTACTACTACTAGAATTCTTCTTGATCTCCGTCGTCGATTTAGCACTGGCACTGGCACTCGCACCAGCCTTCCTCGTGGCACAAACCTCGGCGGTACGACTCCGACTCCGACTCCGACTACGGCTCTTCTTCTCTGCGCGCTTCTCGTGGTGTTCATCGCTCTTACCGGCCTTGTTCGTCTGCTTGTTCTTCTTCCGGCCCTTGCCAGGCGAGGCAGGGGAGACGGGCGTGGACGTCGTAGTGGCTGCCGTAGCCTTACCCGTCGTAGTCGTACCCGTCGTCGTAGGTGCAGCGCAGTCATCGTCTTCGTCGCCGCTCTTGTCAGTTGCGCGCTTCGACGCAGAGTGGGATGCGGATGCGGACTTGCTGGCGCTCGTCTTCTCCGAGTGCGTCTTCGTCTTCGTCTTCGACTTGGTCGTTGCGGAATGGGAGTGCGAGTGGGAGTGCGACTTGGAGTGAGACGTCGCAGTAGCATGCTTCGTCTTCCCCGTCGTCTTCGTCTTCCCCGTCGCCGTCCCCCCCTCCTTCTGGAACTTCGCAACCGTAGGAAAGTTCTTCCTCCCCCTACCACTCCTCTCTTCCAGGTTCCTCTCCACCTCCACCTCCTCCTTGTCCTCCACTACACCCCGCGCCATATGCCCCAACCGGCCATACCCAGGTGAAACAGCCGCAGCAGCTGCTTTGAGAATATTTGCGGCATGGCGGGACGAAGCGTCGCCGCCTGCGTAGATGTGGGTCGCCGTTGCTGCGGTGCTCGAGTGTGAGTGGGAGACTGAGGTGGTGGTAGTGGAGTTGCGGTCGCGGTCGACTGCGCGGGGGAGGACCGCGGCGTGTACGCCCAGGCTGGTGCTGCCGTTATCGTGGAGGGCGAGGGCGAGGGCGAGGGTGACGAGTAGGGAGAGGAGCGAGCGGGTGCGCATCGTGGGCGTGGGGCGTGGGCGTGATTGGTTGTGCGTACCTAGGTAGGTCACTACTGGGTCAACCAGCAGTTGAAGTCGTGCAGTCCAGTGCAGTCGCAGTCGGGGAAAGGAAAGGAAAGGAATGGAGTGGAATGGAATGAAGTGCAGTGAATCTCCACCAGGGAAGTTGTGTGTGTGTGTGTGTGTGTGTGTGCTCCTCTCAGCCCGTCAAGAGCTGTGTTTGTTGTCCTCGGCGTGGCGTGGCGTCCGCGGCGTGGGTGGTGAGGTTATGAGCTCCAGGCTCGTGGGTACTTGAAGGGTGGTGTAGTGTAATGAGCGTCAGGTGGTCGCCTTTCTTGCGGGAAACGACTAGCGCTCTGCGGCAAGGCAAGGCAAAAGGAAAGGAAAGGAGCGGGGCGTGTGAGGGGAGGGGAGCGCACAGCGCTAGTGGGCGGCGGGGTGAGGAAGAAGAAGAAGCCACGACAGGGACACGGCACGGCACAAGACGGGACGGGGAGAAGTGGGGATGGGATGGGGTAGGAAGAGAAGGAGCAGGTCGACTGGCTTACTTATATCGCTGTTGGACGTCACCTTCCTCGATGACATTGCATCGCAGCACACGAGCACACGAGCACTTGCGGCATTCATTCATTCATTCACACGCCACACGCGGGGCGAAGCGAGATGTTTGTAATACCTTACCTAGGGCGAGGCAGCGAGGATTGTCTTTCCAGCCCCGATGCCATCGGAGAATAGACGACGACGCCCAACGAAGTTGCGATTGTGAATTTGCGTAAGTAGATGTTTGTGCGGCAGCGGCATACATGCACCTCGTATCGCACCTGGTACCAATGGACGCGTTACGTCCCTCTGCTTGGCGCGCGGCGTGGCGTGGCGTGGCGTGGGATGAGGATGAAGCGACGAAGAAGAAGAAGCAAAGCCTTGTCCAATGTTTCCGTTTTTCTTCTTGACTGTCTTGGCCTCGTGTGCTTGGAAGCGGTGCGGTGAATGGCTCATCCATTCGTCGTCGTCGGCACGGCTTACCTGTACTTGAGCAAGGTTGAGGTTGATGATTGCTGCCGGAGAGGGCGCCGCTGCCGGTGCCGGTGCCCCCGCAGCAAGTTCGGCGCGGCGATCATGGGATGAGACGGGAATAACCCACAGGTTTGGCATTCGGACATGATGTAATGGACTCTCATGGTGATTGGGATGGATGGCGTTGGTTGGTGGACGACTGTGCTTATTGTAACTTACTTGGCCAGGTCATGCTATGATGATACCATGCGCGCGCGTGTCACAATGTCTGCCTGCCTTGTCGGCCATTTTCGCGTGCGCGATACTGTGGATCTTCTTGTTCACCATTGGGCATGCACGAGTAGAAAGGGAGACGGCTCAAGTGTTCGTCATCAAGATGAAACTTTCAAATTTAAGAACAACGACGTCCTCCTCACCTTGAATGGAAATGTCCTCTGCCTTGCTTGCACCGAACTGACGCGCACGGTTCGCTCCGCTCCTGGCGCGGCTCCGAGGCGGCGTAGGGGCGTAGCGTAGCGTAGGCGGGGCCAGGGCGGGGGCTGGACTGGGCCGGGCTGGGCAATGGGCGCTGGCGGTTTCAAGGTGGGGTTCGAGACAAAGAAAGGAGGTCATTGGAGTTGGAACCTGGCCATCAATCAGGCCATCAAGTGGTGCCTGCACGCAAGCGTATTCGCTAGATTATATTGTATCACCCACACCAACCCACGCCACGCCACGCCATCACGCCACGCACAACTACACACACACACACCCGCCGCAGCATACAGGCAGGCAGCATACACGCAACGCAACGCAAAACACGGCCAATTACCTACCACTCCTCCCCTCGCCCATGACCGACATCGCAGACTTGTGATACTGCTTCACTCACGCCAACCTGCAACTTCTCCTCCATCAGCTCAGCTTGGGCTTGACTTTGTGATGGCGGCCATGTTGCACACCGAGCGCGGTCAGGCGGGCCAAGGGGGGCAAGGAGGCCAAACCCAGAGCCAGGGTCAAAGTCGACTGCCCTACTCGTACTACCACGGTCACACAGTCCAGCACGACGCAGGCAAGAGGGCCATCAAGGTGCGGGACGGGTGAGAGAGTGCGGGGTACGACTGCATCACTCTACTGACGCTCCTTTTGAACCATTGTGTGCACTCACACGCCCACACACAGAACCTCCCTCAGAAGCCCCACTCTCGCCCTACTTCGCCGCAGCAGCAGCAGCAGCCATTCATCCCTTCCCCAACTCACTCCCCACCATCCTCGTCAATGCGCCCCCTCTGTCGAGCAGACTCACGCGCCAACATCGTCGCTGCCTCGTCGTCGTCGTCGTCGTCGTCGTCGCCGTCGTCGCCGTCGTACCCGCCCCTATCCCCCACCTCACCGCCCAAGTGGCCATCCGCGATGATGCCCGCGGACATTCCCGTCGCTGCAATGACACCCGCAGCAACGACGGCCACGACGACTTCCTCTGCTGCGCCCACGGCTACCACTGCCTCTACCTCACCTACGCCCTCCCAAGACAAGGACGAGGACGACAAGGACGACGGCGCGCCCCCCCAATTACCATCACCTACGAGTCCATTCCGCTTCTCTCTGCCTGCGTCTGCGTCTGTGCCTGTGCCGGCACACGACGCCGCCCTGACGGCTTGCAAGATGCTTCTCCCTCACTGGCCATCGGATGCTTGGGGACAGTTGCATGCATTGGTCACCTTGGGCTATCCTGGCTTTCAACCTGATGCGAGTCATCGCGCTGCCCTCCTTGGTGACTTTTACAGTGCGAGTAGCACGCTGCCAGACGACGTCAAGCGCAGGGGGACCGCAGCCGCAGCAGCCTCGACGGCGACGGCGACGGACAGGGCCAGCCATGCCCACCTCGAACACCACCACACTTGCTGCAATGGGGGTCAGCGAGGCCATGGCGATGGAGAGAGCGGCGAGGATGGTGATGACGATGGCGATGGCGATGGCGATGGCGACGACGAAGACGAAGATGACGACGATGACTACCACCACCACGGCGGGTACGCGGCACGTGGGCACGCACATGTGCACGGCGGGTATGCGCTTGCCCCGCCGCAGCAATGCTGTCTTGTTGAGTATAGGAGCAGTAGTGGTGGTGGTAGTAGCATGGCCAATGCGGGTCACACTGCCAAGAATGCCGCGTCTGCCACGACTGCAGCCGCCACCGCCACCGCCACCACCGCCAACAACAATAACAAGAAGCGCAAGAGTAGTCGTACTGGCGCAGACGATGCACTCTATCCACCCCTGCGAGCATCACCTGCGCCATCTCGTCCAGCCAGTCGAGCCAGTGTGCGCACAACCCACCAGGCGCACACTGCACATACTGCCCACGCTGCCGCCCACTATACCACCCGCACGGCATCCTGGGATCCAGGGCAGAGACACAGGCGCCCTTCCCAGGCGACGTCCAACGGAGGCCCATCTGAGGGTGGTGACGCCGACGACGACGACAACGGCGACGAGTGTGCCTCGACGACGTCGTCGCATGCCTCCATCGAGCGCCCAGATGTCAGCTCCTCGACGTTTCGTGCGTCGCGGGTGGTCGATGAACTCTTTCTACAGCGGGGCGGCGACGGCCACGATGACGGCGGCGGTGGCGGTGGCGATGGCGAGGGTGCCGGCTTGCACCCGCACCGCCCACGCGGACATACATGTGCCAGCTGCGATCCCACTCCCCTTGCCACCTCGATCCCCTTGCCTCGACTGCGGGGCCGCCACCCTCCTTGGTCCACCCGCGCACACACTCGCCTGCGCACCGAAATCCGCCAACGCCTGACCCTCCGCCGCGCAGAGTCGACCTTCTGGGCAGAGGTATCAGCGCGAGAGGAAGCACAGCGTCGTGCCCAAGCAGAGCAAGTAGCGCGTCAGGAGGCCAAAGCCCGGGAGGACGAGGAGCGCACCAGGGCGGAAGCTGAGGAGGCGGAAAGGAAGGCGGCAGTCGAGGCGGAGAGGAGGAAGAGTAGAGTCAGTAAGGCCGAGAAGAGGGCAAAGGCATTGGGAGGCGCAAAAAAGGGAGGAGGAAAGAAGTTGACGCTGGCAGAGATTAGGGCCAGGGCCGCAGGGGCAGGCCAGAAGAATAACGTCACTGCCGCAGCATCACGCCAAGAGAGTAGGGATGGTGAGCGCGAGGGTCGGGCCAACGAGCGCGAGGCAGAGAGCGCGAGTAGCGAGGCAGAGGCAGCGCCGCAGCATCAAGAGGAGCACACGCAAGCACCACCCGCGCAGCACCCGCCGCAGCACCCGCCGCAACCTACCACTACCACGTCCGCGCCCACCACCACCACGCCCACGCCCGCGCCCACCATTCAGCCCCCCTCCTCGCCATTCACATTCCACGTCCCCTCGCCCATCTGTGACACCCTCGCGCGCGCACGCACACAGGTACACGCCCTCTTCCAGCTCAGCTTCGACGAGGTGAAGCGTGCTTTGGGGTGGAACATGGGGTTGGGGATTGCCGCGGGTCAGGACGGTGAGGGCGAGGGGGAGGGGGAAGCGCCGGGGGCTGAGGCGGAAGAAGAAGAGAGCGGCGAGAAAGGGCGAGTACCACCCCCACTGGCACCACCGGCACCACTGCACGCACCTCCACCACCTACACCGTGGGAGAAGCGCGCGCCTATGCTTTGTCCGCAGGTGGTTGGCCAACAAGGCGAGGAAGGCCACGGTCAAGGCGAGAAGGGCACCCTGGCCACGTCGACGCCCACGCCAGCGACCCGCAAGTACACGCCCGCAACGGTCACGACTGCCATGCTCCCCTACGTGCCTTTTCAGCCCAAGGACGCACAGTCTGACCTCGCTGATCCCGAGCGGAAGCGCCGTGTGGCGAGATTCTGTTTTGGTGTGCCGCGGGAGAGGAGCGCCGAGGCCGCGGAGAAGCAGCCCCAGCCGCAGTCCAAGTCCAAGCCCAAGCCCAAGGAGGCACGCGAGCAAGCACCGTCGGCCCCGCCAGCACCGCAGGACCCACCGCCCCCCTCGGCCGCGCCACTCAAGCACGCACAGGCTCATCCCGCCACGTCCAGTGCACGCCCGTCGCCTGCTGCGACTGCGGCTGTGGCTGCTGTACCGGCTGCGGCACCACCACCACCACCACCACCAGCAACAACCAAGGCCGCCCCTACCGATGCGCCTCTGCCGCCACAGCCGCAGCCGCCCCCGCCACCCGCTCCCCCCCTTCTCCCCAAATCCTCGCCAAAGCTCTCCCGACGAAAAAAGGCGAACATGAATAATATTCATCATGCGAGTAATAGCGCGAGGTGGAGGCCTGCACCGCCGCCACATGCGCATCCGCATGCGCATGCGCACGGGGAAGAGGCCGTGCGGTCCCCGCCTTTGGGTGGGACTGCCCCGACCGCAGCTGTAGCGGGAGCCGGAGCGGGGGGAGAGGACTCCCACCCGCACTCCCACCCGCACACGCACACGCACGCTGCACAACGCACAGCAAGGGACCGGTCCCCTGCCTCTGCCTCTGCCTCTGCCTCTGCCTCCGCACCACGCCGGCCCTCCCTCACCACCACCACCGGCACCACCACTGCGACACCCCGCCCCCGCCTCGCAGGCCTCTTCTCCGATCCAGAAGAGTATATCTGCGTGTTTTGCGAGTACGAGCTCTTTTATGGGAGTAGGCCTTTGTTTCTGAGGGCTTGTAGGCATGTGCGGGAGAGGGCCGGGGCTGGGGCTGGGGCTGGGAAGAAGGGTGGGAGTGGGAGTGGGAGTGGGGGAAAGGCGATGGGCACGGGCACGGGCACGGGCAAGGGAGTAGCGGCATTGAAGGGCGGGAAGAGCAAGGAAAAGGAAAAGGAAAAACACCCCGGAGGAGCAGGAGCAGGAGCAGGAGCGGGCGCGGGCGCCGGTGCGCGAGGGGAGAAGTGTAAGTGCTCGCATGCGCATGCGCACACCCACATCCACACCCACTCGCACGAGCGAGAGGCACACCACCCCGAGGGACAAGGGCAAGGCGCCGGGGCCAGTAATAACTTCCCTGGGAGGATGCCTGGTTCGTGGGCGGGAGAGGGGGGTGGAGGGGCGTAGCGAGCATTCAGCCTGGCTGGCTGGCTGGCTGGTTGGTTGGTTGGCTGGTTGGCTCCGAGCATGTCGTCAATACAGCGACACCGACACAGATTAGCGACACAGATCAGGGACATGGACGGCGCAACGCACGCCCATGCCCATGCCCAAGCCAACGCCCAAGTCCTACCTCAAAGCGTGAGACACGAGACGTCCTCCCCTCTACCTTCTTCTTTCTCTGCGGGCGCATCGCGCGCATCGCATCGCATCGCAACGCATCGCAACGCATCGCAACGCATATTCCCGTCCCCAGGCTTGGTTCGTTCCAAGTGAAGTGGAGTGGAGTCCAGGGAGTGGAGTGGAGTGGAACTGCTTCGTCTCATCTCATATCTCTTCCTCCTCCTCCTCACCGTGACGCCCTTTCGTTCTTCTCTTCACTTCACTCGTCCTCCTCCCTCCTCTTCTCTTCTCTTTTCTTCTCTTCACTTGACGGCGGTGCGGTCCCACATCCGTGTCCTACCGTGTTCTGTCCATGTTCATGTCCAAGTCTGTCCGTGTCGCCTATTTCATCTCATCTCATCTCCTCCCATTCCACCCCACCCCATTCCGTTCCATTGCACTCATCACGACATGATACGATATCATATCACTCTTCTCTTCTCTTCTCATCTCATCATCGCGCTCTCTACCTCAATTTCAATCCCAGTCTCAAACAATGCCATGTCAAGTACAACCTCACGCTTGTCCGCGTGCACCCGCGCCCGCCGTGTGATAATTCCGGGAATTGGGTTTTGATTGTCAAGTCAACGTCGAGGTGGGGTGGATGTAGGAAGAAATGCAGGTGAAGACGCGGGCATACAAGACGGGAAAAGAGAGAGGTGGGTGGAGAGGTGGAATGTGGGGGAGGGGACGGTAAAGCTGCGGATTGCCGACCGCCCGCCCGCCCCTTTTACAATGAAATTACACGCAAACTCGCGGACTGCGCAACAGGGCCGCACCAAGTCCTCATCACTGCCCCCTCCTTACTGCTTCTTCTCGCCCTCGCCACCGGCCTGCTGCTCGCCCTCACCGCCCGACTGCTGATTCCTGCTCTCGTAGACCTTCTTGAAGAGGGAGAGGGAGGCCTGCTGCAGCTCATCAATCTTGGAGCGAATCTCCTGTGCCTCGAGGGACTCCTCGCCGGCCTGGCCCTTGACGGCGAGCTCCTCCACCTCCTTGACGAGTGCCTCGACCTTCTCGGCCTCGGCCTTGTCAATCTGCTCCTTGAACTCGGCGAGGGCCTTTGTCGTCTCGGCAGCGACCGACTGCGCGCGGTTCGACTCCTCGATGACCTGCTTGCGCGCCTTGTCCGCCTCGGCGTACTGCTCGGCGTCGTTGACCATGCGCTCAATCTCCGAGTCGGAGAGACCAGAGCCAGCGGCAATGGTAATCTGGGCGTCCTTGTTGGTGGCCTTGTCGGCGGCACGGACGTGGACGATGCCGTCGGCGTCAATGTCAAAGGTGACCTCAATCTGGGGAACACCCTTGGGTGCCGGGGGGATGCCCGTCAGCTGGAAGTTGCCGAGGAGCTTGTTGTCGCGGACAAGCTCACGCTCGCCCTGGTAGACCTGAATGTCGACGGCAGACTGGCCATCGGCGGCCGTCGAGAAGACTTGGCTCTTCTTGGTGGGGATGGTGGTATTGCGGTTGATGAGACGGGTGAAGACGCCGCCGAGGGTGTTGATACCGAGAGAGAGTGGGGTAACGTCGAGAAGGAGAATGTCGGTGACCTGGCCGGAAAGGACACCACCCTGGATCGAGGCGCCAATGGCGACGGCCTCGTCGGGGTTGACACCCTTGGATGGGTCGCGCTTGAAGACGGACTTGACCGTCTCGACGACCTTTGGCATACGGCTCATACCACCGACCATGATGACCTCCTGGATGTCGCTGGGCTTGACGGCGGCATCGCTGAGGGCCTTCTTGCAGGGCTCGACGGTGCGGTCGATGAGCTTGCCGACGAGCTTCTCGAGCTGAGCACGCGAGAGCTTCGAGTTGATGTGCTTGGGGCCCGAGGCGTCGGCGGTGATGTACGGCAGGGAAATGTCCGTCTGGCTGGTGCTGGAGAGCTCAATCTTGGCCTTTTCGGCGGCCTCGCGGATACGCTGGATGGCCATGCGGTCCTTGGAGAGGTCGATGCCGGTGTCCTTCTTGAACTCGGCGAGGAGGTGCTCGACGAGGACAATGTCAAAGTCCTCGCCACCGAGGTGGGTGTCACCGTTGGTGGACTTGACCTCGAAGACGCCCTTTTGCATCTCGAGGATGGAAATGTCGAATGTACCGCCACCCAAGTCGAAGACGGCAATGACCGACGACTCCTGCTTGTCGAGACCGTAGGCGAGTGCGGCGGCCGTGGGCTCGTTGATGACACGGAGGACGTCGAGGCCACCAATGGTACCTGCGTCCTTGGTTGCCTGACGCTGCGAGTCGTTGAAGTAAGCGGGGACGGTGATGACGGCGTGCTTGACACTCTTGCCAAGGTAAGCCTCGGCAGTGTCCTTCATCTTGCCGACGATGAAGGCGCCAATCTGGGATGGCGAGTACTTTTGGCCCATGGCCTCGACCCAAGCGTCGCCATTGGAGTGGGGAACAATCTTGAACGGAACATTGTCAATGTCCTTTTGCGTCTCCTTGTCCTGGAACTTGCGTCCAATGAGACGCTTCGTGGCAAAGAGGGTGTTCTCGGGGTTGACGACGGCCTGGCGCTTGGCGGGCACACCGACGAGGCGCTCGCCCTCCTTTGTGAATGCTACGACGGAAGGGGTAGTGCGGCCACCTTCCGAGTTTTCAATGACGCGGGCTTGTTGGCCCTCCATGACGGACACACACGAGTTGGTGGCTGGAGTGGGCGAGTGAGTGAGTGAGCGCAGCGAACGAGCGAGCGAGCAAGGCGGGAAGGGGGACGCGAATGTCAGCATACAAGCGGCCAAATGGACGCACACACGACCCGCCTACACTTTGCGCACTCACTTCCCAAGTCGATACCAATGACGCTTCCCTGGACCTTTCCAGAGTTGAAGCGTGCGCCGAGGGGTGCCATGCGCTGCAGTACACCAAGGGTCAAGAGGGGTGTAATCTCAAAGTCTGTCAGTACGCTGTACGTATGTATGTATGCCCCACGCCACCCGACTCACCGCCATGGAAGGAGCTGGCTGACGCAGAGGCTGCTGGAGCATGCGAGCGGCAGAAGGAGCCGCCGTCCTGAGGCTTCTCGAGAGGCCGTACATAGCTGGCTATCTGTTCGTCTATGTGGGGGTGGCGATGCGGTCGTGGAGACTACTAGATTGAGTTGCGGGTGCGATGCGGTGCGGTTTGGTGTATGCGCTTGCTGCGGTGGCGTGCAAGTTGTGCCTGCTCAAACGGGCTTTTGATGTGGTCGGTTGTTTGGCGCTGCGGCGGACGGTAATGAGAGAGAGGGTAGGATACGGAATAGGTTCTTCGTGTACAATATGTCAAGAGATGTTCGACAAGTAATGCCCCGCTCGCCCTCTCGCCCTCGCCCACCCGCCCACCACCCGCCCAACGGAATCCGCTTCTTCTCGTCTGTCGAGCCCCGTAACGCCGTGCCGCCCAATGGCCGCACACGCACACGCACTCGCACTCGCACACCCGCACTCGACATTCGCCTCGATGCTTCTGGGCGTTCAGTTCATTCCCCTTTGTCGTCCGCGCTCAGTCCTCCGACCCGGCCGACCCGGTCCATTAACAGTGTGAAATACGATCCAGTTGAGCGTGTTATTCAACAGGAATAGCATGCCCCACTCGGTGCATTACTCTCATGCGGTCATTGCGCGCTCAGCCTCGTGTGACTGCGTGACTGCGTGAGCGCGTGACTGCGTGTGTGTTCAAGTGACTCCTTCCTGCCTGCCTGGATGGATTTTTTTTCGCTCGATGATGCCGCGCCTGCCTGCATGCTTGGCTTACCGTAACCCACGAGGAACGAAGCGCAGAGAAGATGGCAGAAGCATTCATTGCCCGGCGCGGCGCGGCGCGGGCGGAGGAGAGGGAGTTGGCCCGCGGGTGGCACAGTCCAAGTGGAGCGAGTTTCGGCTCCGAGGTCGGCCCGGCCACAGAACACCTCGAAGGATGATTGGCTCTGTAAATATGAAATGTTCATAAGAGGACAAATTGCAATGTCCCAAGGCCGCTCTGGTTAGCCACACTCGTAGCGCTGAGCGCGCTGGGATGCATCACTCGATCTCACCCTTCTGCTCGGCTCGTCTCGAAGTATTGAATATCGTTACATGGCCGGGACAAACAAGAGTAGCATACATAGTAGCATACAGGGCACAAGTACACTCAAAGCACACGCGCGCACGTACATACGAGCGTAGATTAGCAACGAGCATGAATCAGAAGCAAGCATCACCCCCACACTGCCCAGTCATATCATATCCTCTTGCGCTTGGCTAGACCCCGCGAGTAATTCTGCGCACCTTTGCCTTTGCGCGTCGTCGTGGCCGTCGTGGTATTTGCAGCGCTCTCCTTGGCGGGCGTACTGGGCGGCTCCATATCGGCGTCGGCGTCAGCATCTTCTGCATTGCCCCTTTTTGTCGTCGAACTGGACTGCGGCGAGGGCGAGGGCGTGGGTAGCAGCGCTGGCGGCGCACGCAGTGGAGACGAAGACGAAGAGGGCGGTAGGGATTCAAACGTCGACGGTGGTGTGTTGCGCCTCGCGCGAGGCACACTGGTAATCGTCTCGTCTGCCTCGCCAGTGTCCGACTCGTCCGTCTCTGTACCGGACGTGGCCGACCCCGCTCTTGTGGCCGACGACGCTGTAGGATCGTCGCCCACGCGCGGCCGCAGACCCATCTCCGCCTCGAGGTCCCTCCCTTGTGATATACCGTGGCTATACTGCGAGTGCCCGTGCCCGCGTGCCTGTGTCTCTGCCTGCGACTGCGAGTCAGGTCGTGTAGACGGCGTAGGCGTAGCACGCTGTGGATCAGCCTGTGCCTCCGCTAGAGCCTCTCTCTGTCGCGCTCTCGCCGCCCCCTCGTCGTCGTCGGCGCCATCGTTGCCGCCACGGCCATGCCGCGAACTGCTATTCCGCGAATCACGCGAGCGCGAAGAGGGGTGCGACGTGGGCGTAGCATGGTACAGTACTAGCTCGCCCGAGTCGTCTGAGTCGCCATCTGAGTCTCTCGAGGGGGAGGGTGGGTCGCGTGTTGTGTGGGCGTTGGTGCT
Organism: Quambalaria eucalypti; assembly: GCA_004016185.1. Classification (NCBI taxonomy): domain Eukaryota; kingdom Fungi; phylum Basidiomycota; class Exobasidiomycetes; order Microstromatales; family Quambalariaceae; genus Quambalaria; species Quambalaria eucalypti. Next base: position 49,351 of record RRYC01000156.1, read on the forward strand.
GCCGCCCAAGGTCGACTCTGCTGCTACCACGGGGCTACTGGTCCGAGCCTTTTTGGCGGGCGAGCGGCGAGATGGCGTCGAGGGAGGGTGCGATTGGGCCGCCGCGGCTCCTGCCTCGATGGGTACCTGTATGCCATGTATACGCTGTGTATAGCGGCCAAAGTGCGGTGCGGCAGTGAGGCGGGAGAGTAGCAGAGAGGAAAGCGTCGACGACGCTGGTGTGCCTTCCAAGCTGGTGCCGGCGTCGGCGTCGGCGTCGGCGCCACGCACTGCCTGGAGTGCAAGTCCCGCGAGGGGAGAGAGCAAGTGGTCGCGTACGACGGTGGGCCCCTCGTCTCTGTCGAGGGAAGAAAGGTCAAAGTCTATGGAGAGTTTCCACTGCCCGCGCTTGAGATGGAGCGTGAGGGACGCCTCGGAGCGGCCAAGGTCGCAGTCTAGCCATGTTTCCGTCTCTGCATCTGAACTGCCGCCATGGAGGGCGAGCTCAAGGGCGTCTACCATTTCGGCAAAGGTCGTGTCTGCATTACCCCCTTCTGCGCCCGCTGACGAAGCGCCCTGGGAGGAGGAAGAGAGGGAGCTGAGCGTAAATGCCTGTGTGAAGTCGGCATTGGAAGTAGAGAGCGGGGGGTTGCTCTTTGTGCGGCGCTGGAGTGTGCGCAGGGAGAGGCCCTCGTAGAGCGGAGTGAGCGTCGAGAGGGGCAGAAGGAGCACAGCGAGCGTCTTGGAAGGGTGGTGTGGCAGGACTTTTATGAGGAGACTGCCTGGGTGTATGCTGCTGCCGTCGGCGTCGAGGATGCGCTCGCCCGTCGGACGTGGACGCGAGCAAAAGGGGCGGGTGAGGAGGGCGCGATGCAGCTCCGGTGACCACTCGTCTGCAGTTGTGACGTTGGCGAGGATAGAGGCGGGGGTGGCGGGGTTGGCGGGGTTGGCCATGGGTGTGATTGCTGTGCTTGTTTGCAGGCTGCTTGCCAGGCTTGCTTGCTGAATTGTCGGACACTGCGGCGTGCAAGCGTTGTTTACCTCAGCGTCAGTCAGTGCCTTCTACTCTACTCTAAAGTAAAGTATTCCAATGTCCTCTTACTCTACGCTGCTCTACCCTGCGTCTCCCACGCGGCTACGACGGAAGCAAATGTGGGAGACACGCGAGATGCGCGCGCGGGCAGGCAGGCAGGCGGGGTGCACAGGCCATGCAGAACGTTTGCGTCGCGCTCATTAGCTGAGCTTTCAAGGAGAAGAAGGTGACGAGGACAAAAGAGGGAAATTTACGAGGTGGGGCAGCAGACCGTCAGGACATTTGTCCCTTGGCTTCACTTCCCCCACTTACCGCTACACTGAGCATTTCCAAGCACTACTACTACTACTCCCTTGGCCACCCGATAATCGTCCCCCGCACCACGCCACCCACCCAACCAACCATAGCGGCCATTGCTGCCTTTACTCCCACCCGCAGCGCGCACTTCTTGGCCGCACCCACACTCCATCTGGCCAGTAGACACGCACGAAGCCACCGCAAAGTCGCAAAGCCGCCCCGGATGGACGCCAAGCAGCGGCCTCCTTCGACTGGACCTCGTAGGCAGCAACCATCGCAACAAGCAGTACCCACTGCACCACGTCCACAACAAGCAGTACCCACTGCGCCCCGTCAGCATTCACTCCCCACTGCACCTCGCAGCAGCCATCTCATCCCCATTGTACCCATTGTACCACCAGCTCAGCAACAGCAACACGCCGGCCAGCCCCTGCTGCCCCCACGCCCACCACAACTCACCAAGCGCGAACTTGAGGAGCAGATTCGCAAAGAGCGCGAAGCACAGCGAATCTACAAGGCTCGCAAGGCCGTGGCAAAGTGGCGGGGCATACAACGTGCCGATGAGGCAAAGCAGGACAAGTGGCTGGACAAGTGCGCAAAGGCACGTCTGTCCACGGATGTTGTACTAGGTCGTCAGATTGAAGACTTGTGGAAGAACAGTCGGCCCTCGCAGAATGACACGGCCGTGCGCCAAAAGATTGTGCGCCACCTCCAGGCCTTCTTTGATCATCGCTGGCCAGGCAATGGCCTACAAGTCGCCGCCTTTGGCTCTTCGGTCACTCAACTTTCTGGATCTGCGTCCGACTTGGACATTGTCATCCTTGACCCCGGTAGACCCCTGGGCGCAGGACAACCCGCCGAGACGGCGCAACAGGTAGGACCCGAGGTGGCCATGGTCAATGGCCTGCCCGAATGGTACAATGTGTCCACTGTGGCCAAGGCTATGCAAAAGTGGGCAAAGGGACTGGCATGGGGTCGCATCATGGCCATTGACGCCAACGTCCCCATTGTCAAGTTTACCGCTCCCAACCCTTCTGGCCCACCCGTCGCCGTCGACATTTGCATCAACAACCGCTTTGGCCTCATCAACTCGAACCTCATCAAGGCCTATGCCGACTTGCACCCAGACATTGTGCGCCCCCTGTGCTACGCCGTCAAGCATTGGCTCAAGCGCCGCAACCTCAACGACTCGGCAGGAGCAGCAGGCCTCCCCAGCCTGTCAAGCTACTCGATTGTTCTCCTCGTCTTGCAGTACCTCCAGCTCAACAAAATTGTGCCCAACTTGCAGAGTCGCCAGCTCCTCGACTACCTCGACATTCCCGTCCAATTACAGCATGCCCTCCCCAAGACTTTTTCGCGACGCAGCAAGCCCTCCAAGTCGCAAACGCAAAAGCAAAAGCAAAAGCCCTTTGTAGGTGGCACCCCGTACGACTGCACCTACCTAGACCCGGGCAACCTTCCATCCCACGTCAAGCACGCCGAAGAAGGCGGTCGCAAGGCCTGGTTCAACCTCCACAAGCACAAGAAGGAGTTCGACAATGATGACCTCCCCGTGTACACGCACTGGGACGTCGACGTCGCAGTCATTACAGGTCGGCTGCCCGATTCCAAGACCGTCGGCCTTCACCTCACCACCGACGACGTCTGCAAGCACGACAAGGCTCGTCAGGCTTTTCTGGGTCTCTGCTTCCGCGGCTTTGTGCAGTGGTTCACCGCGACCAAGAAGGCGGATAACATCTTTTCCATTCGGGCTTGGCAGCTTGAGCCGCTAGTCAAGCCCCCTCGATCTGCCGAAGGCGTCAATGTCACGGGCAAGCGTGCACAGCCGCCAGTAACTGACAATGCCGACGGAAAGAAAAGGGGCGCAGGAGGAGCAGGAGGAGAAGGGCCAAAGTTGGCCGCTTCCGCTAGCGACTTCGCACAGCGACAGGTGGCGGGTAATGCTAGCAGTGCTGTGGCAGAGTTCCCTCTGGGCAACCATCTCGCACGCTTCCTTGCTACGCGTGCTGCGCGTACTGCGCGTACTGCACCGTCGTCCAAAGCCAGCAACAAGGGCTCCCCCTCTCAGCGCCAAGGCCTGCCCCAACCCCTCGCTACCCACCTGGTCAAGGGACGCTACCACCCCTCGGACTGGTGGGATGCGCACATTATCATCCAGGATCCATTCATCACCGATCGCAACACTTCCAAGAACGTCGGTCCGCAAGTTGCTGAGCGCCTGCAGAGGGAGTTTGACCGTGCAGAGGACCTCCTCGATAGCAAGACGTTTGAGGACATCAAGAGCACTGGTGTCGCGCCAGACGACCTCGACAGACGCGACAAGTACGCGGACTTTGCGCTGCTGTGCTTGCCTGTAGAGTACGTCGAGGCGCTGCAGCTCCTGCGCAGCATCGAGGTGGATACGGGCAACGACGTGGGGAACTTCTCCTCGTCCTCTGGCGTCAAGACTTCGCCTACCCATCTCAGCATGGATGAGAATGATCGCACGACGTCGACGGATAGCGAGAAGCAGGGGTACGCCAAGAGTGCGAGGGGAGGAGGACGCGCGCCCGATGGAAGGTGGGCGGGCGTCGCTGCTGCTGCTGCGCAGGCACAGGCAGAGGCTGTCCTTGCAGAAGCCGATGGAGGAGGGCAGGCAAAGAAGAGGAGGAAGAGGAGGGGCAGGCGGTAGGCAGTCGGACATTTGCAGCACTACTTTTCGTCTTGACGTTCCTTGCTTCCAGTCCTGTACCTGTCGCGGTAACAGTCCCAGTAGTCAGTCGGATGTGTTACCCCTGCGTCGCGTCGCCGTCGTCGATTGTAGTCTGTTCTTTTCCATGTACACGTGCATATCACTGTTTCGACTGCCCTTGCTACATTCCATCTGTAGTCTTCCTCATTGAGTCAGTCAATCAATCATTTCAATCTGTCAGATTCCCAAGTGTCAGCGTACGCCCCATGTGACGTTGGTGAGGATGCACCGCTAGCACCGCTAGCATGACGTGATAGTAATTGCGGACAAAAGAAGAAGAACCAAGAGCAGAAGAATCGAACCATATACCAAGGCAGGGACTCGCTCGGCGCGTGATCTCGGCTCGGCTCCGAGCGCGCCACAATGGCCGGTGGGTGGGCAGCGTCGACTTCTTCCGAGGGCAAATGACAGGAATTGACATTGTGCAATCTTAGTCTCTGTTCATTTCGCATCGTACGCACGACGACGACGACGACGACGACGACGACGACGACGACGACATCAAACAATGGTAAGCTGCCTGCTGAGCGTATGGACCACGTACAAACGTTCTTTGGACTGACCTCCTCTTCCTTGCCCGCCCCCTCGCCCCACGCAGACGTCCCACCCCCTCCTCGGCGCCTTCCGGGCCCTATCCCTGCGTAGTAGCGGCATCGTCCGTGCGCCCGCAGCTCCCTCCTCCTCCTCATCACGCCTTGTACCTTCGCCGCCATCCCTTGCCCGCCCCCTCCCCCGCCAATTTTCAACCACCTCCCCCCACCTCGTAACCTACCGTCAAGTCCTCCGCGGCGCGCGCAAACCCCACCGTCCTCCCGTGAACCGCGCCCCTGCACTCGAGGGAAACCCCTTCGTCAAGGGCGTATGCGCCAAAATCTTCACTACCAAGCCCAAGAAACCGAACTCCGCTATTCGGAAATGCGCGCGCGTGCGCTGCTCCAATGGAAGGATCGTGACGGCTTATATTCCGGGAGAAGGACATAATTTGCAGGAACACTCCGTGGTGCTCTTGAGGGGAGGGAGGGTACAGGACGTGCCGGGTGTGAGGTACCATCTTGTGAGGGGGGCGCTGGATTTCGCTGGAGTGGTTAATAGGACGACGTCTAGGTCCAAGTATGGAGGTGAGTTTCTGAAGGGCGAGCGTGTTGCGTTGCGCAACTGCGACGACGTGCTGATGGCGTGCGGTATATACCCTCTTCCTCCCCCGTACCCTGTATTCTCCGCAGCCAAGAAACCAAAGGCAGCAGGCGCATGAGAGGCGCAGCGTCGTCGTCGGGGCGGGCGTTGGGCGCGCATGGCCACAACAACACTCTGTACTAGTAGTGTGGGTGGGAGAAGACGGTGGCGGTTCTCCCAATACAGAACTTTTCACACGCATTCAATAAGAGGAGGTCATGCGATTCTTGCCCACTCCTCTTGCCATTTCGGCCGTTGTGAAGAAAGGGTAATCGCATCTACATTGAGCGCACGGCGCGTGTATGCGGGACAGTTCACTGAGGTCTGCACGGGCACGCACGGCAGGGTCGGAGACGGTATCGATACTATTACAGCCAGGTCGTTGTGAGAAGTGATGGATGAACAGGGTGGGTGGTCCGCGCAGAGAACATGAGAAGTGGAGAGGTTAATGACGGGCGAGTGAAGTGAGTGGGGCACGCCGTTAACACGCTCAGGGGGAAATGGTAGGGTCCTGTAGGACGACGAGGAGGTACTTGTCGCCTGGTGCAAGAGTGGTGGAGTGTGTGTGTGTGTGTGTGTGACGTGGGCGGGTATGAGCATACATTGGCAGTGAATGTTACGCAGCGCACGTCACGCACTGCTCATCTGCACTCACTAGGGGAAATCATCATCTCGTACTTCTTTGTCCGAATACGAATAAACCCGAGATCATCCCCTTCATCGACGTCGCCTACGCTCTTGCCCAATGTATCAACCGTACTCTTGACCATGCGTACGACTCTCCTGAGTCGCTCACTGCGGTCGTGTGCACCGGGCCCACTGGGCTCAAAGTCCTTGCCTCCTACGCGGATGATGAGTGCCTCTGGGCGGGAGAGGACGAGGCAGCCCGTGACGTTCTTGTGCGACGTGAGCTTCGAGAGGGTGGCCTCGACTTCGGGTGGGGGCGCGACAGTCTGCTGTTGCTGGTGCTGGTGCTGCGAGTGCGAGGAAGGTGAATGCGAGCCCTTGCGGGTCTTTGCGTCGGACGAGGAGCCTGCTCCTTCCAAGGTGGAGTGCAGTGATGCAGCAGGAGGCATGGGCGAACCGGGCGGGGGAGGGCTCGTGGAGAGGTTGTGCGGTTTCTGGAGAATGGCAGAGGGGGCGAGGTGTGCGTGGCCCGGAGCAGGCAAAGAGCTGGATGGGTTGCTCTGTCGTGGCAGACAAGGGTGCAAGTGCTATCGCGTTAGCTGACTGACTTTTGAGGGAGCGACCAACGAGATGGCGTGCATACACGCAGTCAATACATACCATGGTGAATGGACGGGGCAAAAAGACGCAGGGAAGAAGGAGTCAATGGTGTGGCAGGCAGCGTGATTGTAACTTTGCTGTACGTTGCTGTCCAATCTTGTACAAGATGTGCCTAGTGATACTTGTATTGTATCAGTCCAGATTGTTGTCTGTCCGTCGTCGTCGCTGCGCCCGTCGATGTTCAACTTCGCAGCGTCAGGCGGCCTCCGCTGCCGCCTCGGTCGTCGATCTCACCCAAGCGATCCCAAGCCGCGCTCGCTCGCTGCCTGCCTGGCCTGCCTGCGTGCCTGCTCCGCCCCACCACCGCCCTCCTCTGCTTGCCCTGCTGCCCACTTGAACATCCCGACCCCGCATAACAACGACGACACACGCGCCGCGTCTGACCAAAGCAGGCCAATTGGCGGGGCAACTGGCAGGCAGGCCTGCCGCGAAGAGACCGCCCAGCGTGTGTGTTGTGTATTGTATTGTACGCCTCTTGTCTCACACGTCTGCTCTCAGTAGCATCCATACAATACAATACAGTGCACACACAGCACCGATGGTCATGGCCAGAGTCAATCGGAAAATCTGACTGACTGGACTGAAGGAGCGCCCGATACGCCAACTCATATAAAAAAGGTAACACAGGTACATTGTTGTATCCTTGCCCACCCTACTCAGACGGCTCAGCCCCGTCGCTGGTATTCCGAAGCGGAACAATCAAAAGCCGCCCACTTGGCGTACGGGTGCCCTCCATTAGGCAAGCAGCCCGCCGGACACGGCTCCATGGATTAGCCTCTGGCAGCCACCCAAGGGCCGCCGATTCGCTGCAGCTAAGGAGTAGGAATTCGATTCACCGGACTAAGGACAGGCATCAGAGTCCGAGATGGAGTCGGCCCTCCCATCGTCGATTTGTCTGGTCAAGATGGCCAAGGCAGCGGTAGGTATTCGCGGGATACCTTACAATGCCCATCTTCATTCTTACCCCTAGCCCATGTCGTAGTCTTTCTTTTCCCAGCGACCAGTCTGGACACGATTTGGACAGTCTCCCCCCGACCGGTTTGAACATTCTTGGCACAGGCCGCCACCATGATGAGCACACTCCGTCTCCTCGTCGCCTTTGCCGCCCTTTCCCTGGCCCTCGCCGTGGCGGTAGCTCACCCTCTGTCCACCGACTATCCCGCACGAGATGAGCCCGAACTTGACTGCAATTGCTTGGGCGATCCCACCTTTCGCCCCGCTAGCCAAGAGGCCAAAGTCTACGAGGTCGGCACAGACATGTAAGTGGGTCAGGTCCCACGCCCTACGCGTCACGCCCCACGCGCCAGTGCATTGCCTGAATGCTAAGTAACACGCCGCGAGGCATCGTGTGCCACACTGCAGCCCCGGCGTTCCCTTCAAGGTGCATCCATCCTGGGCCGGACTCATGCCCATCGAAAAGGACGCAGATCTCAGCATCGAGCGACTCAAGAACCTACCCAAGGAGCAGCCCGACGCCCTCTACTTCTGGCTCTGGGGCGCAGAGCACGGTGGATCCACCAAGGACGTCGTCATTTGGCTCAATGGTGGGCCTGGATGCTCCAGCATGGTCGGCAACCTCGAGGAAGTGGGTCCCCTCGACGCCTCGAATCTGACTGCTGGCATCAAGCTTCGACACGATAGGTGGACAAAGGACGCAAACCTTCTCATCGTCGACCAGCCCATCGGCACTGGCTTTGCCTCAGGTGATCCGTCGATCAAGAATGAAGAGGAACTCGCCGCGCAATTCTACGGCTTCTACACCAACCTCGTCCGCGTCTTTCCAGAAATTGACAACATGACCTTGTCCGTCGTTGCCGAGTCTTACGGCGGCTACTACGGGCCAGCGCTTGCCTCTTACTTTCTCGATCAGGAGCAGACGTACAACATGCAAGGTCTCATCACCATTGACGGGGTCATAGCGCCAGAGGTCGTGATGACCAGCCTCGTCTACTACGACTTTGTCAGCAAAAATCAGAAGCTGCTCAACGTCACCGACGAGGCTCTCGATGGGCTGAAGCAAATCTCCCAGGACCTTGGCTACCTTGGCTACGCAGACAAATACCTCAAATACCCTCCCGACGGCCTGCTCCCGTCCGTCGCCAGCGACCTGTACATCGGCGGTGCATACGACCAGTTCTACGTCGCTTGCGAGAATGGCAACGTCAACTTTAATCAGTACGACGTCAGGGACCGTTCGGAGTACACGCCCTCGATTTCCGAGTTCCTGATCAAGCCAGAGGTACAAGACTACATCCATGCGCCTCACATCGACTTTACAGTGTGCACTTATCGAGACGTGTTCCCCACGGGCGATGACAGTCCGCCAGTAAACGAGGGGCTCCTGGCCAAAGTCGTCGAGGACAAGCGTATGAAGCAGGTGATCATCGCACACGGAATCTACGACGGCCGTCTGTTGGACCTTGGCGCCGAGATTGGCCTTGCGAACATGACTTGGGCAGGCAAGCAGGGCTTCTCGCAGCCACCAACGACTGCAATCGTCGGGTACAATGGAAAGACGGTGGGTCACTTTACAAAGGAGCGTGGCCTGACATATGCAGCTGTGGATGACTCGGGGCACATGGTGAGTGCAGGGGAGTTAGCGGTGGCGGCACCGTACATCGATTCTTGCCGGTGCACCCCGACCTTTCTCGAGCTATCCACTGACACCCGCACTCCACCTACACTTCTACACCCAGATTCCCGCAAACAACCCCGTGGCAGGCCGCACCCTCTTGCAGGTACTCCTCGGCAAGCGAGAGCTCGATGGCTCTACACCGACGAAGTCGAGGTGATGCTGCCTGAAGAGTAGCCTGTAGTCGCTGGTACAGTCCCGGAACAATTTTCCTCCCACTGTCTCTCCAGATGGATGTCTTTCCTGGCGCCCCTTTGTCACGCGTTGCTTTCGAATGCCATGCTCTTCTTGCCTTGATTGCCCCGCCCCGCCCTCTATTGTCTTGTGCCTAGTAAGTAAGTACGCGTCGACGCGCGACGCGTCCATTTGTCAGTCGAGGCGCGTGACTGACTGGCGGACTGACGCGGTGGGTGCGTATTGCGGGCCAGGGTTGGCCCTTGACCGGAAGGATTTGCTGAGGCGAGTTCGAGCATCCTTCCTGCTCGGGATTGACAGTGTCCTGTCATTCATTATATACCGCTGCCCGTCTCTCGCACTACCACCAACACCGCCACAATGCCGCCGGCGTCCAAGGCAAAGTCCGCTTCGGCTTCGGCCTCTACCTTCTCTGCGTCCACAAGTGCCGGCAAGAGCCTCGCCCCCCCAATGAGCGCAACGGACATCTCCTCGTTCCTGGCCTCGCGGATCCTCGCACAAAAGGGCTCAGTCACATACCGACTCCTGAGCAGGGAAGCGCAGTGTCACGTCGATGTGGCAAGGGAGGCCATGGAGCGCTTTTGGGAGGAGCAGAAGGATCGAGAGGGAGGGTGCAAGGCGACGTATATCCTGCAGGGGCAGCTGAAGCGAGATGGTGAAGAGGCGCAGGTAGAGGCAGAGGTCGAAGCGGCCATTCTCCTCGTTGGGGAAGACAAGCTTCAAGGTGAGTGGGGATTACCCGTGCTCCGATTAATGTTCGTACTTTGATGGCCTGCCTCGATCTGAACCGAGTCTTCCACGTCCGCACTACTTCTTCCCGCCAGACACACGGCAACGGTTCCATTCCAAGAACCTCTGCCAACAAATCTATGCTCTATCTCCCGCCTCGCCTTCCTCCTCCTCCAAGAAGACCCTCACAACAACGGACATTGCAACATTCTCGACTGTCCCCCTCTTACTGGAGTCGGAGAGCAAATATGCTCAGGCGTGGGAGAGCGCAGACCGCGGCAAATCGCTCGGTGTCATTCACAATGACTGGGTGCGACCTGGAGTGAGTGAATGCTCTCTAATTGCTGCATATATAGCTGCTGGTCCTAACTCAATGATTTCGTCCCTGACTCGCCATACACAGGATCCGAAAGCCATTGCTGCTGCTCAACAACAGGCTGCCCAAGCAAAGGCAAAGGCACAGCAGCCTGCCCCTACCTCCAAGAAAGATGCACAGCCTGCCGCCAAGCCCACAAAGTCTGAGCCGGAGACGTCCTCCTCCCGGACAGCGGAGAGTGCCAAAGCTGTGCCACCGCAGTCCGAAGCTAAGAAGCAGGGTCAGAGTGCCAAACCTGCGGCAAACAGCGGAGGTTTGAATTGGAGTAAAGCAAAGTGAGTCACGATAGCGCGGGGAGCCCCAATGAAAAGGCGCGTAACATTGACCATTCAATGCTCGATGACGATCTGCCCCGCCCTGCAGGAGCAAACCATCCAAGCCTACAAAAGCCATCGAATCCGACAGCGAAAAGGAAGCATCTCGACCGGCGAGCCCAGAAGGCGACGGGTCAGACGTCGAAATGGCGCAGATTGGCTATGCAGACTCGGACGCCGACGAGGACGAGGACGTGGACATGGATGCCAAGCCCGCGGGTAGAACCAAGGTCAAGCGCGCAGATGGTGTCAAGCAACCTGAGCCGCCTGCGCCGCGGTCTGGAGCCGGTAAAAGTCAGAAACAGAGGGAAGAGGAGAGGAGGAGATTGAGAGAGATGATGGAAGTCGAAGACCAGCAAGATGGTCCAGGGGAGCAGATTCCTGGTGAGTGTATGCGCACACAGCGCTGGCTAGTCGCCGCTGTCACACTGACGCTCCATGTCTTCTCGTCCCGCTGAGCGCAGACGTCGACGCCAACGCAGGCACATCCACATCGATCATGGAAGGCACCGATGGCGATGAATCTCAAGCACAGCCGGGTGCAAGCAAAGAAGAAGGAGCAGGCGGGGACGCACCTTCATCGTCACGGAAGCGCAAGGTCAGGCGCAAGAAGCGGACAGTGCGCAAAGAGAGGGGCAAGGATGCCAAGGGCTATACATGTGAGTCGGCTCCTGGTGGCTGAGGGTGGCCTGTCTGAAGCAGAGACACTGACACCCTCTCTCTTCCTTTCTACACACACGCACGCCAGTCACGAGGGAAGTCAGCGACTACGAGTCCTACTCCGACTGGACCGAGTCGGAGGAGCCAAAGGCTGCTCCTCCGCCTGCAAAGAAGAGCAAACCGTCGAAGAGTGCTTCCTCAGCCGCGAGCAAAAGCACGCCCGCGCCCGCACCCTCCGAACAGGACAAAAAGGAGAACAATGGCTCTGCTTCCATTGCGGCAGCGGCAGCTGCAAAGCCAAAGCGCACTGCATCTTCCAACACAGCGCAGCCCCCAGCTGCTGCCAAGCCCAAGGGAGGTGGTGGAGCGGGGCCGGGTGGACAGTCGAAGCTGAGCAGTTTCTTCTCTAAGCGGAGCTGATCTTCGGCGGGCGCGGGACGAGTGCTACCTTGGGCACCACCAAGCAATTTGATGTTATCTGCGAAAACCCATTGCATTGGTGTGAGAGAACGAGACGAGGCGAGACGCGTAACGATTCCAGTGATGAGTGCAGGGTTCCAGGAGGAAGATGCGAACGAACGTGAGACGGAGCAAAGGAGGGGGGGATGGCCGAGTCACAAGGAATGAGAGGCTAGGAAAAACGAGAATGAGGTGATAGACTGCGCCACAGCGCCAGGCTGGGCAATAGTCGATCACGAGAGCTGCTTCTTCGTCTTCTTCTTCTTCTTCAGGCCCCGAGCTGCTCCTCGACGAACTTGGCGCCGAGGCTCTGCACATTGGCGTTGGACCCGTAGCTGAGGTGCGTCGCCGTGATGCCCATGCCAGACGTCATGTCACACACGCCATCTCCATACAGGCATACATCGAGGGTCTTGCTCACCCAGTCCGAGGGGATGGACACGCCGCTATACGCCGACAGACCAGACGCGCTCTTCGTTGTGGACCCGCCCGAGCCATCGACGTTGCATGCCAGGCCGGGCTTGTGGTACGGGTCGCCAACGAGGAACACGCCCTTGACGGCGTCGAATTCTGCGCCGGTCAGCTTGGGCAGGGCGTTGACTGTTGCGGCGGCGCCCTGGGAGTAGCCCTCGAGGATGAAGCAGTGCGAGGGGTCCGCGGCGAGGCCCTTTTTGACTTGGTTGACGATCTGTGTGTGCGGGGCGTGCGGGCAGTGGCGCATAAGATGTCAGTCAGTCGGAGGAGGAGCGCTAGGTGACTTCATAGTGTGAACGAGGATATGCGACTCACGTCAGTCGTCGCTGCCGTGGAGATCTGATCGGCTCCGGCGGGGTACACGGTGTCGTACTCCTTGCCGCCAGAGACCTTGGCAAGGATGTTGGAGTTCATCGTCTTGAAGGCGATGGAGGGACCCTGCGCCTCGGCAGTGCCACGAGTATCAATGAGGGTGTAGCCCGAGCATGCCGCTCGCTTGGCAGGTGCGGCCAGAGCGAGGTTTGCAGCGGCTGAAACGAAGATGAGGAGGGCGAGGGAGCGGAACATGTTGGCAAAGGTTAATGCAAAGACAAGTGGGGTGAGGGCAGCGGACTTGTGGGACTGGCAAGGAGAGACTGGCTGTCTGATGATGGCAGGTCTCAGCTCATCAATGTCATCGTCGACGCTGCCTTTATATCGTTTCAAGGTAGTCTTCTTGGGCATTGACTGTAGGCTCTGTAGGTCGCGTTTAGGCGCCAGCCGCCGCCCGCAGCGAGCGACATTTGCCAGTCGCTGCTTTACCGATCCGACGGCGGGACCCTGCCACAATACGCCCGAAACAATCTCCCCGCGAGGCCAGGCCGTTTCTGCACGTTGCTTTGCAGCACGAAGTGCGACTCAGATGAGCGGCCATGGCGTTGGCGCCCCTTTCTGGGTATGGTGCCTCGGGGTCCGAGTGCATATACGGCAAGCGTGCAGCACTTTAAGCATGCAGGCTGGCGCCGGCGTCAAGGGGTTGTATGGCCGCCCCGAAGACTAGCTGCAAGAGTATTGTATGATGACCAAGATCTGACAAGTGAGATTTATTGGCCACCCGCCGAGCGGTAGTATGAAGTGCTCTCTGCGGTCCTACAGCGGTAAGATTCCGGCAATCGGGCTGGGCCGCACGACCGGTTGGGCATTTCCGGCAACGAGTCTGTTGGGCCGGTCGGCCATCGGCAAGCGCCCAGTCAGATGACACTGACCTTTCTTCGCATTGTGTCTGTGTCAGCAACTGTTCAAGGGGGCGCGACGGTAAGCGACAATGAAGCCGTGAGATCCGGTTCCCACCTCGCGGTAGCGCGTCTTTTCGGTGGAGGTTGAATAGCCGAGGACGGTGTGTCTTGGAGTGACCAATGAGGGGTGGACAGAGATCTCCCTCTGTTTGTGCACCTGCCGGAGTCCGAGCGGGAAGCATACGTCGCAATGTCTCAGAGTGCTGACCAGGGGAATAGCGCCAGCCTAGGCCACGTTGACGTCTGAAATGGAGAGTCAAGTCGATGGTGAATCAGATGGGCTGCGGGGTCTTCGGCAAGGGCGGAAACTTGCGGTCAGAGGCGGCCGGCGGTGGTGGCGGCACCGCTTCTTGCTCTTCATTTGCGCGGCGTTGGCCATGCATCGCGCCGTACTTTATGGGTGTCGAGTCGAAGCGAAGAAGCAGCGCATCCCCGCGGTGTTCGAATCAGGCCAAGGAGATCGTGGCGAGCGGGGCGGTCCTCGAAGTACCACCCCGCCAAACGGGACCGCATGGAAAGCACACATAACCTCGAGTCCCAACATGCTTCGGAGAAGCCGAGCGTCTTCTTCTTTCCCTATGGCCTTTGCTGCGCCCCGTTTCGGAGCCCGAGGCTCTGCGCTCCACGCCTCGAAAAGGTCGGCTACCAAGAGGGTCGCAGTATCCCCGAGTCCACATCTATCTCGTCAAGGTGGTTCAGGATCGGCTAGCATTTGGAGCTTCGCTTGGGTGAATATTCGAGGGCATACAGTCATGTTCTTCCACAAAAACCTTGCGCCTTGGACCCTGGCTGGCTCGTTGCCTCGGCACTTCCGACGCCTCGCCGCGGACTTGATCTCGATCAAGACGTCGCCCACGCTGCAGGTACACGAGTTGGCCTGGCAGTTTCGGAGGTCATAGCCGTCGGTGGTGGGCTGGCGTCGTCCTACACCCTCCAACCCTATGACAATCGTGCGCCAACACGACTGGCCGCAAGGGGGCCGAATCTTACTCGCTGCTGGGCTTCTTGGGGCTCTCCTCGACCGTACTTGATGTGCTTGGGGTCTCGAAGGCTCCAGATCGTTGCTCCACCTCTGCCAGAAAAGCAATGGTCAGGTAACAACGTTGGGGCTCTTGCAACTCCGCGCCGATTCAATGGCGCACGCAGCTCAGCGGCCCTTGGCGGCGGGCGGGCGCTCGAGCCATCCGCGACGCGGGGAGTCGGGGGTCTAGGCCAAGGAATGAGGGCACGCAACTGTCTCCTCCTCGGTGTCCGCTTCCATTTTCAAGGGAATTGCGTCCCTCTGCCAACCCTTCCGCCAGCCCTTCTTCCAGCCCCTCCACCGTTTGTCAACGCTTTCGCCGCTCTGAGTCTCATCGCAAGGGGACTCAGATTCACCTGTCCCAGCTCGAATGCGCGGCGAAGTCACAGTCCCCCTTTCCCAGCCAAGCTCGAATGCCGGAAATCACCGCTGATACCTTTGAAATTCCTCCACGTGCACGTTGCCTTCTCTGGACACTTGTTCATTCATCGAGACTTGCGAGGTCCCCCGTAATGTCCAAGACACAAGGCTTCACGCGTATCTCCTGGCCTTACAAAAGCATGCCAGGGCCAGGCCATCGACGGCAATACATTGCCAGGTAGGGGTCTCGCTTACGCACCCTCGCCGTCACCGCCCACGTACCTCCAGGGGTTTCTCAGAGCAAAAGCGCATATACGCAGGCGGTAAGCGGAGCTAGCAACGTGACCGATACCCTTACCTTGCACTGAAATTGATTTTGAGTACACTACGCCCGCCCGCTCGCGCAGATTTACCCATGCTTCACATGGCTTTCGCGCTTTCGTATGTCCTATCAAGAGATTCAGCCCAAGCAACACGCTTTGAAGCATTTCCTACCCAAGCTTCAGCAGAACCATCGTCTTGCATATCGCCTCCCGTTCTCGATCAATCGCGCATGCTTCCCTTTTCCACCGTCGCTATCGTCTGCGCCATCCTCGCGAAGGCCTTCCTGATCCAGGCAGCGTCCGCTGGCCGACGTGCTGCCCATGATGTCTTGCCATGCAAGGCCTACAGTAAGTTTGTATGCATCGCTACTCCAGCTGAACAGAGACTGACGCGGCAAGCATGGGCGTCTCTCGCACTACTCCTCTCAATGCACTTCAGCAATCATCGACACAAGAGCGACCGGCGAGGCTCAAGGCGAGTCTTGGGGCTTTCGCATAATGAATGAGCTGCTCAAACAGCAGCTCCCAAATGGCGAGACGTACAACACCAGATACCCTGCATCGGCCAATCAAGACTCTGCGGAGGCAGCCGACGACGTGAGTATCTCGCATGGTCCCTGAGCGAGCACACGAGTCGAGGTCACGAAACCAAGTCTAATCTTTTCAATTTGCGAAACTCATTCATCAGAGCGTGAACCACATCATGGCATCACACGGACAGGAACCTGAACGATGCTTCCTTCTCGAAGGCTATTCACAGGGTGCTGCTGCTGTAGTCGACGCCATGCAGCGCCTTGATGCCTCGCCGGGATTAGCCGACGCAGTCCGAGGCGTCATACTCTGTGGAAACCCACGTCATGCACCGGGACTCTCATGCAACGTCGATGCTGCGGGCGGAGCTTCGACAAAAAATGGCGTCGGCATGGGCACTGCCCTGGGTTTACCTACCATTCCGCCTGGCCCATGGACAGACAAGACGCTCGACGTCTGTCTATCTGGCGATATCGTCTGCGACTCCACTGCGGCTGCAGGAGACTTCACCGTCCACGGCACGTATGGTACGGATGAACAGGTCCAGCAGCTTGGCACAAAGTTTGCGTTCACCGTCTTGAGCGGCAACGGTCACTGACACAACTGCCTGCTCTTGACCTTGACATTTGACGAGAAGACTTCTGCAACCGCTTCTGGGTCACCTGTTTTGATCTTGGCCGTTCTGTGTCGATGTCGAAACAACTTTTGTTCAAAGAAATCAACAGAATGTTTCAAAGAACATGCTATAGCAGCGACTCGAGAGCATGCGGAGACACATGATGAAATCTGATGAATCTCACTAGCATGCTACATGATGAGAATCGGGAGAAAAGACAAACCCCACACGTCGACAAATGCCACACTGAAAAGGGTGAAGCGCTGGCACGGGGTGCGCGTACAGCAACCCGACATCGCTTGTTCCCCCAGGCACCCTCCATCTGATTTTGGTGTGCCTGAAACTTTTATGCACCACTCAGAGGGATTCGTTTGTGTATGTAGAAAGCTCACTGAACTGTTCGATTGCGGTCTTTGCTCTTGACTCCCGGAGTCATATTTTCGAAAAACGCCAATTTCGTACGTCTTGTCGAAAGATTTGCGAGGGCAGCGTTTAATTTTGCGAAACACGTGACAAATTTGGGGACTGTGCTCACCACTGGGGGCTCTGAGCGTGACATTGGATAACTTAACAACGAAGCCGGTGCAACACGCACAGCCTCCAGTGCAAACCTATACGCATATTTCTGTGTTCAAATTCTGTCTTTCACTGCTTTTCTGACAGTCTCGCCGTTTCGGCACACCCCTTTGCGCTTGTTCCGTGCTATGTATGTACAATTGAAACCCTTGACAAAGCGACTGCAAAAGAGTGTGAAAAGTTACACACTCTTTCCCACTCGAATTCGTCGGATTCGCGAGCCTTTCCGCGCGCGTAGCGCCAATTTCGGCGCTTGAACGCGAATTTCGTCAACTTCTGCTGGCATGTTTGACATGCCGAATTGCAATGCGCTGTAACTTGTCTGCTTCAAAGATTCCGGTATGTATTGTATGCTTCAGCTCCATGCCAAGATTTGACAGGACTTGCAGGATACCCCTTTGCGCTTGATTTCGCGCTTTTTGCATCGACTTCGCTTTTAGGCAAAGCGATGTTGCGTTTCATCAGGCAGATTGCTCTGCAATCGATGCGATTTCGTCTTGAACACAATGTCTGCTGCGCAGAATGACTGCCAAGCAATCATCAAGGTGTTCTGCAATCTGCTGCAGTTGCGTGAAATTTCCATTGCGCAAAATTGACAGTTGTCTTGAGCGAAACTTGATTCAAGAGTGCGAATTTGCTCTCACAAAGCGCGAAATTTTTACATACTTCAGGCGCGAGTTCGAGTGCAAAGAGGTGAATCTCAAATGGCGCTGACGAAGTTCGCGCAAACATGTCGAAGTTGAGCGCAAAAGAGTGCAGTTGCGAAATTCAAGGTTGCATTGCAAGATTGAATCCCATTTGTGCAACTGATTTCAGAAAGCGCGAAATCGTATGTATGCAAAACAATGTGGTCACCACGGCTTTGAGGGAAACGTGACAGCGTGTTTCGCGCTGGCGGATGTGAAATGCCAACATCACAGATCACTCGCTCAAAGTGCTCATTTGATGGTCACTGTGTTGTGCACCCCTTTGCGCTCGAATCCGCGCTTGACATCAAGGTTTCGCGCTTTGTGAGAGCAAAGTCGCGCTTTTGAATCAATTCTCGCCCAAGACAGCTGTCAATTTCGCGCAAGCGAAAGTTCTCGCAACTGTAGCAGAGGCAGAACACCTTCATGAGACTGCTTGGCAGTCTTCCTGTGCTGTGGGAATTTCGTCAGACGCGAAATCGCTTGGATCAAAGAGCGAATCTTGCTTTTGAAGCGCGAAATTACTTTGTCCAAAAGTGAAGTCAATTCAAAAGGCGCGAAATCGAGTGCAAAAGGGTGTGCAAAGATCGAGATGATAGCGCGGAGCTTGAGGCTGAGCAATCCATGGGCCCTTACTCAAAGCAGTGCAGTCAAAGCCAAGTTGAAGCTGTTATCGAGTCGCCAAATGGTGCGGTGTTAAAGCTGCAAACGCTCGCAGACACATTCAGCCTGCGCACGTCAAAAAAGCGGGGTCAAAAGCCGAAATGGACTGGACATTCGCGATTCCGATTCGTGGTTCCCACGTCCCACGCGCTACCCTCGCAATTTTGCTTGCAAGAGCCTCAACCGAGTCGACGCCACGCGTCACTGCTTTGTTCAAAGCGTCATGACCCGCAGCAAGGATTTCTGCAGCCGCGCCGTACATATGTACCACGGGCCAATGTGACAGGAAATAGTGATGGCGCCAAAGTGCTCACGCTGCGTTCAATGCCGTTTTCTGTAAAAAGCAAACTCTGTCCTTGAACACTGTTCTGCGCCCAAATTCGGAAAGCTTGCATGGTCGGAATGACATTCGAATTCGGGAGAACATGTCAGCGGAACTTCCGAAAATTCGCACTTGTCTGTGCAATGCACACTCCTTTGCGCTCATTCCTGCGCACGGAGATCGGATTTCGCGATGATTTTCCGTCCAAGGCAACTAGCAATTCCACACGAGCGAAGAAACCAGAAGTGCAACAGATTCAGATATGTACATATGTATATATGCACTTTGCAGAACAGAGTAAATTTTGCCATGACGAAATTGCAATGCTCGCAGGACGAATCACGCGATCCCATGACGAAATGTCAACTGCTATGACAAAAGCTTTGCAAAGTGAACGAAAGCGACTGCGGAAAAATGGACATTCTGGCACGCCGAAAGTGCATACACTCCTTTGCAACCAATTTCGCGATTGCCATTGTCAATTTCGCGCCTCTGCCTGGCATCTCGTTATTCAACTAGTTCGATTCCGCAAACGCAAAATTGTCTGCCCGAGGATGTTGGTGATAGGAGAGTGTTGTTGGGCTCCTTTCACCGCTTTTTGCATTCCGTCAAATTTCGCGATGGCGAAATTGAACCGGTACATTTGCGAAATTGGAATCGAATCCGCGAAATTGAAGTCTCCAAACGCGAACTCAGGTCAAACAGCGCGAAATTGAATGCGAAGGAGTGTACCAGTGACGCTTGACGCCATTTTCGTCAAGTGCCGGGAAATCCAGCACAGACCAGAAAAACGTGCAAAGGTGACAAACTTGGACGCAGAAGAGTGGATGAAAAACACAGAGTTCCGCAAAGGGGTGTCTGTCCCCACTTCAATGCAAATCAGTGCCTGTGGCTGCAGTCGCAGATAGGGGTTCCCTTTCAGGCTGGCTCAAACTGAACCAAAAAAGCTTTTGGCGGAGATGAGGTTGAGGTTTGATCGTATTTATGAGCGCGCGGAATAACTTCCAAAATTGCTGACTTGGATGCATGGGAAAGGGCATACATTCGGCCCACCCAAGTTTTGCGTGAAGCAGAGCTCCGACAACACACTCCTTTTCCTCCGCTTTTGCGCTTCTTGAGGTGATTTTGCGCGGAGAGTGTCCAATCTTGCGTTGTCCCTCCGATTCTGCTAAATCTATCTTTTGAGGCAGAAGCGCCGATTTACACTCCTTTGCAACCAATTTCGAGATGACGCGTCGCGATTTTGTGATATGTGGAGGTCAATTTCGCGCAGCACGCGGCCACTTCGTGATTGCTGCAAAAGCAATTTCGTGCAGCGCGCGCCGCAATTCGCGCTCCTGCATATGATTCTGCGCTTTGCCGCCGCAGTTTGCGATGCACGTGACGCAATTTCGCGCGCGGCGCGCATTTCGCGATTTGAGAGCAATTTCGTGATTTTTTCACAGCAAATTCGTGAAGATAGCACAATTTCGCGCATTTGACGCATCCTTAATTTTCTTTTGCACTTCAAGCAACTCAACCTACTCACGCTTCAAGCAAGACTGTACACTCTTTTGCAGTCGATTTCGTCATCAGTTTGAGCTTTTCGCCGTTCATGTGTTCCATTTCGTTCTTTTGCTCGAAATTTCGTCTGAGGTTGACTGCAATTTCGTCAGGACGAAATTAAGACTGCCCCGCAATTGCCATGCCGGTGCGGTCCAAGAGGCCAGAAAGGAGTGTTTGAGGCAGGTTTGAATTTCGTCATGACGAAATTGCAATGGGCCTATGACGGAATCCGCATTGTTATGACGAAAAGACATATGAGATGACGAACGCTATGCAAAAAGGAAGAAAGCGACTGCAAAAGAGTGTACACACTACGCCTCAACCCACTGAAACAGCAATGCCCACAGACAAACAGCCTCTAACACCCACCACCCAAGCAAACAAGCGAGAGCCCTACAACCGCATTGCCAATGAGCAGCGTCAGCGCAACTGCGAGCTGCACTTCTATCGTGGCTTTTCTGTAGCATACGCGAAATTGATTTGGCACTAGGCGCGAAATCGAGAGTGAACCATCCCAAAATGAGCAAATCAGTTGCAAAAGTGCCCCCAGTAATCACTGAATTGAACCCAGCTGTTGCGAGACTGGTTGCAAAAATCGCGAAGTTGGGTGCGAAAATCCCGAGATTGAATTTGGGAATCGCGAAATTGACCTCCGCATATCACGAAGTCGCGACGCGTCATCCCGAAATTGGTTGCAAGGGAGTGTAATGCAAGAAAACCTCCTGAATTTGATCAACACAATGCTAGCAAATTCTCAGCTGTGAAATCGAATTGCTAGAACACCCTTTTGCGCTCGATTCCGCACTCTTTGCAATCAAAGTCGTAACTGCCACTCTCGACTTCGCAAAAGCTGCAAAGCAATTTCGTAATCGCAAAATTGACTCGGTCTGCATTGACGCTTTGACAACAAGAACTCCGAGTTTGCAAGCCCCAGAAGACTCATATCCATCTTGCAATCTAACTCAGATTGCAAAATTACATTGGGCTCATTTCAAAAGACACCTCCCCAATCTTGGATTTGCACAAAGCATTCCGAATTAGAACGCAAAGGAGTGAACTCCAAAATTTGACCACAAGCGCGAAGTACGAACCCATTTGCGCTCGATTTAGCGCTTGGAAAGAAAGTTCTGCGTTTTGTGCAAACAGTTTCGCGTCTCTGACCCGAGTTTTGCTCAAGACAGTCGTCCATTTTGCGCAAACAAAATTTCCTGCAGTTGCAACAGCTTGCAGAACAGCTTCATGATTGCTTGGCATTCTTTTTTCTTTTTGGGCTGAAAAAAGTCGTCAGAGACGACAAACTGGCTCCGATTGAAGACAAATTTGGCTTGCAAAGCACGAGATCGCTTTGCCCAAGAGCGAGGTTAATGCAAAAAGCGCAAAATCGAACGCAAAGGGGTGAGTCCTTTGCAAACAATTGCGCTTCCTGGAGTCTTTTTGCGATCTGGGCGTCCAATTTCGCGCTCTCAACTATTATTTTGCCGTTCAGCCCCATCAATTACGAGTTTGCGAAATTGCCTGCCAATGCTAGAAGCTTTAAACAGGCTCAAAAGGACGTGCTGGCTCTGAGCAGGCAATTTGATTAATTTTGCAATTGCGAAATTGAGGTGTTGGAATTGTCAATTCCGGGGCAGAAGCGCGAAATTGGATGTTCAAATCGCGAAATGCAAACAATCATCGCGAAATTGGATGCAAAGGAGTGGATGTAGCCGACCCCTCCCAGACGCGGGCTCGATTCTCGTCGACTCTGGCTAGATTACACTCCTTGGCACTCGGACTTGTCTTTATGGGATAGGATCTGCTTCTTAGGATCGCAACTTCGCGCCGCGTTGGCAGATTTTGCGGGTGCCAGGGAGCAAAGCTGTGCCGCCCGAATTGTTTTGCTGCATTGGGGACCAGGCTTCCGAAGCGGACTGTGGGGGTTCCCACTTGTTGCGGGTGTACTCGCCCGGCGGGCCGACGTCTCCGCGTCGAGCTCGACACGGGGAGGTGCTTTCTTCCGGACATCAAAGGCGCATGGTAGGCAAGCATCGCTGTGCGCTTCAGGCTATTCCTCCAGTAACATGTAGCCTGTCTGTCGGGCATCTCAATGATGTTCTAGGTTCAGAAGCTGCTTGCAGCAGAACTACTTTTCGTGAGTCAGGAAAATTCTTCATGGCCTCTTTAAACCACGCTTGGCGCATCGCCCACATGTGTGGTGATCCCCTAAAAGCGAACTTGTTGCGTCTTGCTCATTTTCCTCTGGTGAACTCCTGACACTGTCCACTTCTCTCGGGTTCACAAAGCTGCCTTGAGGGCCGGCCTGCCCAGCAGGGACGGCTGTCAGGCGGCCAGACTTAGGTAGAATAGATGGAGGACACGACGCAGCTAGTACCGAAAACATGGGTGTATGCACTGAGCCTGCGGAACGGTCTGTATCTCATAGTGCAAACACTGATGGATTCTTTCGAGGGTCGGGAGGGCAGCAACGAAAGGACAGCATGGCACACAGCAAAAAGCGCCTCGAACTGGCAGAGGACGCGGAAGCTTGGCTCTCGTCTACAGCAAAGACAGTGAGCGGGCCATGAAAGGCGGAATAGGCTGGACAGAATGAAATGAAGACGAAGTCGCGAACACAAGAAGAAGGAAAATGAGACGAGGCGCTAGCGGGGAACGTGCTCTTCAGGTCCCTGCGAAGCTAGAGGACGCAAGCAGTGGGTCGATCTGCGGAAAAGATGGAGGCTCAGGATCGTCCGCCCAAAGCCAGCTGAGCAGGTCTGAATCCGTCGTGTTGGTAGTGCCGTCGGGTTCTGGCTCATACAACGCTGACGCGCGGCTATTTTCCATTGGCGGCGGGCCGTCGAGGTACTCGAAGCTGAGGTCCATTTCGCCTGCCTCAGACGTCTGGGGTATAGGCTCAGCACAGCTGCCAGCTGGTCTTGCTTGCGTAGAATCTCCAAGTAGCTCCTGCGCTAGAGCCCAGGCGTCTTGGTCGGTCTGCCACGGCTGCGAACCTTCTGGCCCGGAGTCAGGAGCCTTGGACTGAAGCGCCGACAAGCCAAAGGGATCATAGGCTTCGTATCTGATACTTCCGTCGCAAGTTGGGACCGAGGATGCTGGTGCGAGGTCGGTGCTACCATGAGATAGGGCGTCACTCCACCCGAGTTGGAGAGGATCATCTGGGAGCTCTTGATGCAAGGTGCCGTGCACCTCACCAAAGACGTCGACGGCGGTGGTGGGTGGCTCTCTCCAGGGGGGATGAGTCTCGCAAGAGTTTGGAAATCCCTCGAATGATGATGTCGAGTAGGTCGTCGGAAGGTGAGTTGAATTCCCAGGGTCGGAAAGACCCAAGTTCAGGAGTCCGTAAGAGGGATTGATGTTGGGAAGAGCCAGTTGCTGGTGAAGCGCGGAGGGAAGGTCGTGATATTCCGTGTCATGCAAACCCCCCTCTGGCTGAGCAGCCCCTCCCGGAGTGAGAAAACCTCCAGGCCCGTCTGACGCAAAGGGTGAGATTGCCGAGCCACTCGTGCCACTGGCAATCGCCGAACCCACTCCTAGGCCGGAGGCGCCTTGAGCCTGAGCAGAGACCTGCGAAGGGTAGCTTTGGCTTCCGGAGGAGCTTTGCAGACAGCCACTTGCAGTTCTCCCCTGAAGCCGTGCACGTGAATTGCTGGCCCGACCGCTCGTCTGGGACTTGATGGTAGGCGCATGGCTTTTGCTACTTGCGAGATGAGCATCAGCGTCATCGACTTGATGAGACCGACGCTTAGTCAGAGCTGTTGGAAAGGCCAAAGCGTTGCCTTGAGGTGACACTGTCAGAGAGGTGCTGAGAAGCTCTTCGTGAGCTGAGGTTTGTTCGCGCAACCGTGGGGTGCGACGCAGAGGGAAATTCGCGTCATCGACAATGCTCGGAGCCCCCAGTGACTGGGCAAGACGAGCGGCTGACCCAAGTCTGGAGGAAGAAGAGGCAGACAAATCGAGGCTGCCTTGACCCCTGGTAGAAGCGGGATATGGCCTGGCAGATCTTCGCGATGGGCTTGCAGACACGCGCTGCAAGCCTTCTCGGTGCGAGCGTGGCGCCCTGACACGACGACGTGGTGGGCGTGAGTCTTCGACTGCTTGACGTTTGGTTGGGGTGACATTGGGGTCACTGTTCAGTTCGAAAGAATCGGGCTCGGCTTCGTGATCGTTCTCCTTGGATGAGGGCGTTGCACTTGTAGGTGCTTCGGGGTCTCGACTGCGCTTCTCCCGCGCTCCCAGGAGTCTTCTGCGCTCGCGTGCCTGCATAGACTTCTCAGTCGGCTTCGGAGAATACTTGTAGCTTGGCCAGGTGGCTCGATGTTCCTCCTTTTTCTGCTCCGCGAGCGTATAGAAGGTCCGCTTGGTAGTCTGATTCTCCGTCTTCCAGAGCTCGGCTAAGATTGAGGAAACGCTCTTGCCGGCCAGCTCGTCTAGTCCCGGTCCAGACGGTGACGACATGGAACGCGAAACCGAGGTGGATGGAGACGTGGAAATTGCTGTTGAGACTGCATCCGTAGACAGGGAAGGCGTCGGGCTGCTGGAGCGCATCGTGGTGAAAGCCATAGTGCCATCATGTTTCACGGCCGCAAGTGCTGCGAGGGCTGCATTGAACAGTGGCTTGTTAGGTGAGCTGCTCTTTGCGCTCGAAGAAGCACCGCTATTGGAGACTCCATCTTGCTGTTCGTCCGATGGCTCTGTGCCCGGTTGGCTGTCAAGCGATGCCTTGAGTTGCGCGATCTTGTGGGAGCGGTAGAGGATCCACGCGTTGGGGGGACGGGGAGGTGCTGGCGAGTTGCCGCCGGCATCATTTGAGGCCTTTTGCAGAGTTTCAGTCCTGTGCGAGGCAGCAATGGTAGTCGCTGGGCGATCAGATAAACGAGCCTTGGGAGGACTGGTCCCATCGCAGAACTTGGAGGGGGAAGATGGACGCGTTGAGGGCGGCGACATGTTTCGGACACGCAAAGGGAAAGTTGCAGGATGGAGTCGGAGTTGCCGTCGGACTAGCTGAAGCAAGGGAAAGCGTTGAGCGAGAGTGAATGGAGCGTACACGTACGCCCAACGGGCAGAGAGCGTAGGCTCTGAGTGTAGATGGCGCACAAGGAGCGTCGGCAGACTAAGCAAGGGCGCTGATGTCCCAGGGAGCGGTTCTACGACAAAAGTGGCTGGGGAGGCAATGTCGAACGAGTAGGGAGTGACAAGGGGATTCAGCTACCAGGGCATGGAATGTGGGAGAAATCTAGAGAGAGTGGTATCCGGTGTGGGGGTCTACGAAAGGAACGTCGCGTCGGAGGGCGTGTTTGGGGGACTGACGGGGCTGCTTGGAACGTGGTGTTTGGGGGGCGTCGGTGAGTGAATGACGGGCGCTCTGCTCTGAGAGGAAGGGGAGCAGAGGATCTTGTAAGGTTGAGAGCGATTTCAACCCATTAGCGTTTTGGCTTAGTGTGGGTGTAGCGGGGCAGAAGAACAGTCTTCCCCGGCCCGTGGCGGCGCGATGTGGTGCTGATAGATGCTGGCCCGCCCGTCGCCACGCGAAAAACGCGTCGTGCTAGACACGATGAGGTTGTGATCGACGCCCGCTTCAGTCCGGGCGGCCAAGCCAAACCCCGTCTTTTCACCCGCAATTCAGCGTGAGCCGGACCCCACTGGGCTCAAAAGCACCTGGGCGGTGGTTGGTGCGGCTCGATCCCGACGCTATTCGTGTGGTTTGCTCTCACGCGGCCGGTGTGATGTCTATTTAGGGTCCCTCGTCGGCCGCTCCCTTTGTGTCCAATTGTGAGCTTCTTCATTCCTTCTTCTTATCCGTGCCCAAGAACTGTCTCCCCCCCTTGAACACTGTCTTTCCGCCTGCCCGTCACCTTCAATTTAACTCGCCCTCAGACCCCTTTGCTACCGCGACGCGTGTTGATACGGACGCGTCGTCGAGATCAACATCGCTCAATCCCACTTGTGTATCACAAATGAGTCGGATAGCCGTTGGAAGAGGTTGCTGGCGGGTCGGCAAGACACAATCGGTCTAGCCAGCAGCATCTGCTCGGTGCAGGAGGGTTGTGTAGAAGATCATTCGATGGCATTGGTTGACTTCGGACCTCAGTAGCCAGCCGGCTCTGCTTGCCAAGTCGGGCAATGATCCGGCTGACGAGTATCCGCCTACAACATCCACTTGCACTCACCAGCGATGGCCCGCGTTCCTCGCCAGATCAGAATGAATCCGATTCGCACTCGTCCATACTCGGCCCACTGTCGCTACGGCTCCTCCTCTTCCGACGCCCTCCTTCTCGCATCGTCCTGAATGCTCGACACCCACTGCCAACCCCCACTCAGAAAGCCCCGGTCAGCATCGGCAATGCCTCCCCTATCAAACGACAGCAGCGCCGTACTGGTAGCAGGGACTCGTCTCACCAACCTCTCGCTGGCGGGCGCAGCTCTCCTACCTTCTGATGATTCAACTCCCAGCTCAATGCCAACGCGATCCCATGAGCGTGGCACCATTGTTCAACAACCCCGGTGGAACGACGTCATCATCGGAATGCCTGAGCAACCAGCTGCTCTAGTCGCGCTCAACATAGAGAATCAGGATACCCAGACCCTTTCATCCTCGCCCTCGCCGTTTGAAGACTTTGATATCGAGACTGTTCTCGCTGCGGAGCATCGCCATCAGACTCACCTCTGGAATGCAAAATATGCTGGCGAAGAAGCAAGAGGCAGCCTCGCATCTGGGCCTCCTCTTGTCCTTCAGTACCACCATACACCGGGCTATGCCAATGGCCAATGGTTGCAGAAGCAATTTCCCGTCGCTCTGGTTCCGAGCCCAGGTGATGATATCGGCCCACCACCTCCTGCACCGACACCCAAACCGGAAACTTCTACTCTTGGCGCGCCACATGGACAATCCGAAGACGGGCTGCGGAATCAAGGTGGTGGTGGCTGGCCATTGCCATCGGGGCCAGCGCCACTCGGGCGGAAACTGGCCGCCTGGCCAGCCGAACGCGACCCCTCTCCTCTTCCATCCCCGACGCCGGTCCCTCCACCCATGCCCGCTCGCATACAGAAGCGATGGAGCGGCGACGCGAAAGATGGGGACCCGAAATGTCAGGCACCAGATTGCCCAGTCTGCCCTTCGCCGCCATGTGACACCGACACCGAAGTGGTGTGGGTAGATCAAGTCATGACGGTTGATACGAACCAGAAACCCGAGCCCCACGAGGTGTGCAAGACGGTGACTCACACTTCGACGTATTGGCGCACCGACCTGGGCGTCTGGGAGACGAAGCTCATCCCCACGCAATCGACGTACTGGGTCTGGGAGAAGATCCCGCACGTAGTCCACGGCAGTACGACCTCGGTCTACCACAAGATCATCCCTGGCCCCTGCATGAGACCACCACCGGACTGGTGTCTTGATGGATGGGACCACGGGGTATGGAAAGGCGACGGCGATGAGCCTTGCTGGAGCGGCGATGGCCACCACTATTACGACGGTGACGGAGATTTCGATTACGGCGATGGGTGGTTCCCTCACCTGTACAACCCGCAGATCATCACTCTGGTCATGATCGGCGTCTTCTTGCTGGTCATCTTCATCTTGTGGAACGTCAGCTGGCTGGCCTTGATCTTCCTGCTGCCCTTTCAGATGTACACCAATTGCGTGCACGAGTTCAGCCACGTGCTCGCGGGCTTGCTGGGGGGCGCGCAGATATGCAGCGTTACCATCGACCCGGGATGCGGACCCATGAGGTGAGTGCTTGACCTAGCGTTGGGCTGGGAAGGTACTTGGTAGGCAGTCCCTCAAGTCGATGCTGACTGAGTTGTTTGCTATTCCCTTGCCTGCCCTTGCGACATGGCGTAAAAAAGCACAATGCGGAACGGCTTCGCCCATTTCACCCTCTTCGCAGGGTACGTCGGCTCGCTGATCTTTGGCTCGGCAATGACCGTCTTTGCCTTCGACGAGAAGTGCTCGAAGATCATGTACATTGTACATGCGCCACTTTGGCTGCTGGTCTTTTGGTTCACCGTCGGCTTGCTGCCCAAGCTGCAAATCGTCGTCGTCGTCGGCGGGTCTGTGGCGATGTGGTTCGTCCTCGAAGGGCGGGTCCTGCGCTTCCACAACCTCTTCGTTGGCCTGATGAGCCTCTTCTACCCCGTGTGGGATGCCATGGACGACTACATCCACCACAAGGAGAACAGGAGCGATGTGCACTACATGGCCCGCTTGGTACCGAGCGTCACCGCAGGGGCGTGGGCGTTCCTGTTTGTCCTGCTCTCCGATGGGCTGCTGGCAGTGATGGTGGTGCTGGGCTTGCACTTTTTCCGCGGCGACATCCACGCAGCAGCAGTCAACTTTCTGCCGACGACACACATCGGTGATCCGGAGGCGCGGGCCGAGGATGCCATCAAGAAATATTGATGGGGAAGAGGGAGACTGGGCTCGAGAATGGAAGCATGAGAGGCGGGGGAAAGGAGGAGCAGATGAGGAGGAGGAAGGGAAGGGGAAGGGAAGGGAAGGGAAGTTGCCTCTAATACGCGTTGCTGCTTCTTATGACGGCGGTAGCGATGATGCGCACGCGAGACAACGCATGCACCCCAATGTTTCGGTGGCTGCTGCTCGATGCGACGGTCTTGGTCACTGTCTCTCGTGTCTGGCATCAGATTGCATGCATGTGCGGACGGACAATCGTAGGGACGGACAATGGCGCATTCGCTTCTCCATCCGCGCGACTCGCGTTGCTCCCTCAACTCAATTCATTCACTTTCCTTGTACCCATTCCCGCCCACCTTCTCTCCACCTGTTGCTTGCTTGCCTGCTGCTGCTGTTGCTGCTCCGCCCCACTTCTTGCTCCCTTGCTTTGTCTGCCTCTCGTCCGTCCAAGATTTCCACTGCTCGCCCGCCTCGCGCCCCCAATGCAGCCATTGGGCTTAAGTATGCACCGCCTTCGGCCATTGCAAAGGAACGACCTTTGTTTGAATTGCGCCACGCCACTGGACCCATAACAAAGGATCACGGGCGGGTCAGTGTCAAGGCTGGGGCCCATCGAAGCCATCAACAACATCCTCCCGAGAACGAACCCTGCATAACCTCGACAAAGACCGGACCACGTGGCAGCATGTAGGCACGTGATCCAGCTGCCTTAAGCTAGCAGCCTGCCTTGGTCTTTGTGTGGCTCGCCCAACCGCTCATTGGGCGCACACAGACAGTTCCTTGTCGGCTCACTTCATCAATTCCAGCCATTACTCTTCCTCCTTACGCTTCTCAGCTTCAGTCCTCAGACGGCGGCCGTACGCTACATCAACCATCCCAATTACAGTAGCTTGGGCCGACACAACTCATCACATGATATCGAGTGCAAGAGATCGTTCTGCCTTGCTTCCCGTTCCTATACATTCAGTCGAGCAGAAGCGGCGTGTCAAGTCTGGATCTACTCGCTCCCATCTCCATCCCTCTCCTCGCTCATCTGCTTCCTCAGTCGGTCCCACTCTTTACCTTTGGCCCAGGCCAGCAGATGGTCCACTGCGTGCGTATCGCGCTTCGCAGTGAGCAGCGCATTTTGAGGCTGGGCCTTGCCCGGCGCGACAAGTTGAAAAAGCTTGAGTTTCGCCTGCAAAACGACGTAGGCTCCGAGACCGATGATTCTTGCGACCCTGAGACCTGAAGTCTCCGGAATGGGCAAGGCGTCAGACCTCTTGTAGCCACCTTCCGAGTCGGGCTGCAGGATGGATGATGGGCAGCCATCTCCAGGATTGTCGAGGCCAAACGCAGCGCTCATCGCGCACGTAAAGGACGCATGCGCCATCAACAAGGTGAGCAGGTGCACACTGCCCCCACTGACTGGCACGGGTATCTTTGGAGTGACGAGGGTCACATTGGTGCCTTGTTTGGACATTCTCTCCGCATAAGCTTCTGCTTGCTCGAGGGGCACAACCGGATCGTTCTCTGCGTGAACGAGGTAGATGGGAAACTGTTGCACAGGCGGCAGATCTGGACTCCCGAGGAGCTCCGAAGCGTATCCGCCAGTAAAGGCTGGATCGGCGAAGACATCCGCAACCGTCGTCAGCTCAGAGAGCTTCGTACCCGCTAGCTGGTCATAGTTGGGTGGACTCAACTCTCCCGATCTGAGCCGCGCAAAGACGTCTCTGCCTCTGTCGTTGAGCTTCTTGTCGAAAAAGGCGGACAAGTCTGGGCGAATGTTTGCTAGGCCCGCAGTGCCCGCAATGGCGAGCCCCGCACCTGCTGTGCCATCCAGATGCCGAGCAACCGCTTGAAGATCCGCAACGAGGCCGCCTGCAACGCAGCCTTTGATGCTCGGTACC
Organism: Quambalaria eucalypti; assembly: GCA_004016185.1. NCBI lineage: Eukaryota > Fungi > Basidiomycota > Exobasidiomycetes > Microstromatales > Quambalariaceae > Quambalaria > Quambalaria eucalypti. The sequence goes on from RRYC01000156.1 coordinate 79,909, forward strand.
AATTCTGGGGCATACAGGCCTGCAAGCTCGGCCGCCGCGCACGCTGTTCGTGAGCCTCCAGAGTACATTTGCAGGACGAAGTCGAACTTCGAGGTGGGCAAGCCTTGGTAGCTCACCACCGCACGCATCGCATCCAGAGTGGCATGTCCTTCCGTGTCACGCGAGCTCCACGCCGACCTTGAGCCTTCTTGGTCGGGGATGGCAACGTACCAGCCCTTTTCCAGGGCTGTCAGCACGACCAAGTCAGGGAGGAAGATGGGACCCATTGGCGAGGCAGTTGGTTTGCTGATGGCGTAGCTTGGCGCATATTGAAGTGCGACGGCGTCTTCGGCTAGGGCGAGCACAACTACTTTGAACCTGCCATTATGCTCCGAGGGGATCCTAGGCTTGATAAAGGTGACCAAGGTGGAGTCGACGATATCAAAAGCGGCAGTATACTTGTACTTGAGCTGGGCGACTTCTTTGCACAAGGGACCAAAAGCCAGCGGCGTGGGGATGCTGCGGGTCGCCAAGATGTGGGCGTTATCGTAGCGCCCAATATCGCCAGGCACAGCGTAGAAAGGATCTTGAGAGGGGGAAGGAAACGGCGTATCGCGTCCGCAGAAGCGCTTGCCGGTGGCGCCACAAAGGAGGTTCCCCATGGTGCCTTCGCGAAGATGTCGCAGTTCAGGAAGAGGATGCACAATTGAGGAGAAGACGGTGGACGTACAGACAGCAAGTGCTGATAGAATGGAGATACTGGACCGCATCATGGACTGTGGGTGTTCACACCTTAAAGGGCACAAGTGGGAAGTAGGCGCCGCAGACTAGTGCACAGCCCCACGTCGATGGACAGCTATCCCGGACGGGGTTGGCGCGGCCGCGGAGCCCCTAGGTCGCGTCATATAGTAAGCGGAGCACTGTAATTCATACACGGCATTTCAGGGCTCCGTCGCACGACGTTCAGCTCAATCAGCCAAGAAGGGGGCATTGTGAAAAGTCACATGAAATTGCAATCATCGAGAGTCGTCTCGAGGGTTTCTGACGATGCTTACGGGTAGTGGATGGGCGCGAATCTGAAACAAATCGGAATGGTAGGTCTGCTGGCGGGCGGTTGACATACATGCGGAATTGTGATGACATGGGAATCCGTACCTGCGGTCCTCGGAGCTGCTGAATTGAGCATCCGGCTCGGAGTGACAAGGGCAACTGACTATGCTACGTAACTGTACATGTTTCTCTGGTCAGGGTGGCGCTCGAGGTACTCTCGATCGATGAGACTTTCGATGCGCTTCTTGACCAAAGCTGGGCTTGGACTGAATCTTCCAGCGAGCTGCCGGATGACCTCATTAATGAGTTCGTTGTGGCTCATCATCTTGCGGTCCTTCATCACGCGTACCACGCATGCTTCCACCTGATTCTTGCGCTCTTCCTCCACCTTCTCGTTCGTCTCTTTGCGTTCCGCTGCGGTCTCGACTCTTGCTGCCACTGTTGCAATCTTGATACGGGCCAACGGGCAAGTGAAGCCCTCATTGAATGCGAATCGATCGCCTTCATTGACGTCTCGTCCTTTCGGCTCCTTCAGCAGAATCTTGTACTTGGCGCAGGCAAGGCTCTGCAGTGTGCGTTTGAGGTCCGCATCAGAGATGCCGGTGCTATCGCGGATTGCCGTGTAGCTGAGTGGAGCTGGCAGCTCTTGGTCGAAGAGCAGCAAGACCACCAGGGCATAGGTGCTCACGTTGAGCTCATGCTTGCGCGACTTGAATGCTACGCGAACGTCTGCCGAGCCGAGATTCGGATGCCAGGTCAGCAGGCGTCCCGAGTGACGCGACTGATAGAATGTCTCGAATGCCTGTCGAGCGGACATCATGGAAGGCGGCATCGTGCAGGGCTGGACCTGGGCTGACAGTGGCCAATATGTTGACGTCAATACCGAAACGGAAAGGTCGAAAGGCATTGGCTGCGTCGCATTGGAAGTAGATGGGAAGCTGCCGTCAGTCTCGTGGTTGTCATCTATATCTGCGCTGCCATGACGCGCATACACTCACTCGAGCAGCCTTCTTGAGATAGTCTCCAAATGCGCTTGCTGTATCCTCCGACACCTTCATGTCATTAAGCATACCCTGCAGCTTCTGCACGTAGCCATGGCCGCACTCTACCTTCAACTTGGCCATCATGCCCCGCTCAGCGTCATCGGAGACGCTCCTGCTGCCGAGTAACCTCTTTGCGAGATGGTTCTTATAGTAGCGCTCAAATATATCCTTCTCGTGCAAGAATCGGAATACGACAATTGTGCGGTTGAGGATATCCTCGACTTCCTCTTCGGTCTTGCCTTTGAGGCCCTTCTTGAGGTTCTCGTCGATGAAGAGAGAGATAAATTCGGGTGCCCTTGGATTCGTATTGATGAAGGATTCGAATGCTTCGTTGAGGACCGTTTCAATGCCTTTGTCGCCGTCGAAGCTGATCTGCAAGATCTGATCGAATTTGACTTTGAAGGCCAGGACATCATCTACCCATTTGAGCGCCAAGGTGGCTTGTGGGGACGAGGCGGCAGCCGCGCCCGCCTTTTGTTGAGCCAGCTCTGCCCTTGAGGCGACCTGAGCCGCGTCTTCTGGTTGTCCATCTTTGCTGGCCGTGCCGCCCACGCTCTCGTTGATTGCCTTGCCACGCTCTGCAATGAACGCCTTGAGACCAGATTTGAGCTCCTGCAGGCCGCCCAATTGGACGCGAGCAAAAAGCTTGTAGAGCCTGCGCAGGTCTAGCTTGAGATCCTCCTCGAGCATATTCGTCAAACCACTGCCAGGCATGTTGAGGATTGTCTTGAGATGACCCGCAAGGAGGTTCTTCTCCATGACGTCACGCAATGCCGCATTGGTCGTCGGCGCCAGGAATACCGCTACGCGACCCTCTTCCTCGACGAACCGCCTCTCAACGTGCCGCAGGTAGCTCTTTGCGTCGCTGGCTTCGAGCAAGCGCTGCGCTTCGCTTCGGTAAAAGGCTGTGGAGGTAGCCAGGAATGCAGGCTCAAATGTATGCTTGTAGACGGTGGGACGCGAGGCGAGTGGGGCGTTTGGCTTGGGATGAGACAGCGAGATGAGCATGTCTACATTGGCTTTGACGGCGGAGCGGTTGATGACCTGACCTTTCCGCTCCAGTTGAATCTGGGTCAAGAGGGCCGAGTACAGGCGCGTGGCAATCGGGTACTTGCGCGATTGTATGACCGTGTCCCGGAAGAGTTCGAGTCCAAGATCCCAGACTGGCAAGACGGAATTCTGTACGACGTAGACTCGGTCGACGTATTTAAGCACATCTCTCAACTTCCCCATGCAGGCGCAGTGGTCGTCCCACACCTCCTTCATTGCCTTGAGCAGCCTCTCTGCGCTTTGACTCCGAACGACGGCACCTGTACTGTCTTCGCCGCTGGTTGAGCCAAACCCAGACACCGATGAGCTTGCAATGGCGGAAGCAGCGGTATCCAGAGCTGTCTGTTCCTGTAGCGAGCCCGCGTCGGGAGCATCAGCGGCTTTCCCTTTGCCCTTTACCGACGGGGAGGGGGCTTTTGCAAGACTGGAGGTCGTGCGGCCGGACATTGAGATGGAAAGGTGCTCCGGAAGGATGATGTCGGATGAGGGAGTTGACGCAGCCCCGGGAGGGAAGGCGGGAACGAGTAGGTCGCGGCATTGCTGATCGAGATGATCTTCGACTTTGCGCTTCACTCCTTCGTACAGCATCGTGCCTTGATGGTACTGGAAAGGGTTGCGGAGGTGTCGGCAGGGTCATAGAGAGCGTGGTCAGCGTGTGTGCTTATTCGTGCGCTATGCGCCAATTCACTGCTCACCAAAACCAGGTTGTATGCGTAGCGATAGTGTTCCTCGTAGCTCAAAGTGGACACATTGTGGTGCTGAATTTGCTCAATGGCGTGGGCGAGACGATTCCACATTTCCTCTGGCTGCTGATCGAGGCCGATCTAAGATGACGAGGGACGGTGGGGCAAGTGGAAAGAGCATGTCAGTGGAATGTCCGATTCCGTGCTGCTCAATTTGTCGACCGACTCACCCTCTTGGGAGCCTTGAGTTTCCCTCGCATCACGCCGGGTCGCCGCAGCCCAGAGGCACCCGTTGCGGCGCCGGATCCCGAGGCGGACATGATGCACTACGGGGCGTGGCTCTTGGTGTGCGGCGAGATTGATGGAGGTGGCTGTCGATTGTAGCGCGGATTTGGCTCAGAGATGGGGCTCGTAGGCGCGAGCTGTATTGTGCCAGAGGTCCTTGAGCGTTCAATGGGCCGGAAATGGGAAAGGAAAGCGAGGTCGCTTTAGCAGGCGGGCTTACAGAGCTGACTGACGCTGCTAAACCCAGGGGGAGCTCGAAGGGTCGAGCCGCCCGATGACCCGCGAGGAGATATGTGAAGAGGCGACAGCCGCAGCAGCAGCAGCGAGGAAGGGGTCCCGTAATGTGGCGGAAGAAAGTCGTACGGACGACGAAACGATCAACGTCTTGTGCGGCTGCCCAGGCTTGGAGTGCGGACGTAAGTAGAGTGACGCACGTCCACACAAGACACACAACGTCCACCCGCGCCCGCCTACGCCACGCCAGAGACGGACTGGCGACGCGCAAGGCGTGGGGGGCTCACAAGGGACGCCGTCGACTAGGCATGCCGCGGCCCGTCTGGTGTCATTCCGTCCCGGATGGGCGTGACGGATCACGTGATGCGGCGAGCCAGAGCGGCCCGAGCGCTGAGTCGCTCAGTCGCCACGTGCTCGCACGGACTCGGCATTAAGCTTGCCAGGCACAGACATTCTTCGGGGTTCTCCATTGTTGAACCCTATAACAAGGAGGGGATCAGACGGGCCTGTGATGGAAGCTTTTACAGTAATGTCTGACTGGCTTTTTTGATCGCCCCTTACGAGCCTCACACACCATGGGCGACACTGAAGCGGAGAAAGTCATCTTGCTGAGAGGCTTGGGTGAGTGACATTGATCTACACGGAACGACCAGCACTCAGGTCCACCACTTCTGGGTCTACCTCTGCATACTCACGCTTTTCCCTGCACTGCCCAATCAATCCTGAAAGGCCTTCATGAGCGCTATTGTGTTACAAGGGATAATATCGCCAGTCCACCGTTGTTGTGCTATGCTGCTCTGCTCTCCTTCGACGACCTGGAGCACGGCCTCTCGGCATTTCAGGGCACCGTCTTGGCTCGTATTCGCGCCCTCTTGGATGCATACCCACTTCTGTCGGCCCATGTGCACGGCCCTGCGAGCCGCGAGCCGTCTTTTGCCCTCCGGCCGCAATCCAGGCCACGCCCAGAAGACATTCTGAGGACGTCCGCTTCCGGTACCGATGCCAACGCGGACCTATCACTGGCTGGCCAGATTTCCGCTCGCCTCAACGATGCTGGAATGTTTGATGACCTGGGAAAGGCACCTCTATGGCGAGTTGAAATATTACCGCAAAGGCGCAGCGACGAACACCAACAAGGGGCTGCCGTGCTAGTCTTGACAATTCACCATGTCCTCGCCGACGGCCGCTCGAGCGCAAATCTCTTGGAGTTCCTGTGCGGAAAGGGTCAGGATCCCGCTGCTCGTTCTTGGTGGGAGGAAGAGGAGCCTGCCATCCCGCCCGCTTCAGACAAGGCCATCAACATGAGCGTTCCCACCTCTGTTCTTCTGCCCATCATTTACAAGGAGCTCGTGCTACCAAAGTTGCCTCTCCCAGGTTCTTTGCGCTCTTACCTTCGTGGGACTACAGCATGGCCTGCTGACGCACTGTCTACCCCGGAGAAGAGCAAAAGACCCGTCCCCCTGGAAGCACAGAAACGCGTGCGGCTGCTCTCCTTTCGAGGTGCGGTGCCGCGGCTCAAGGCTCTCGCGAAGCGACACGGCGCTGACACTATCAACCCCGTCCTGCACACGGCCGCCATCGTAGCTTCTTTTGCGGCTGCCGAAAAGTTGGCGGAAATGAATGCGGTCGATGGCCTTCCCGATGGTGCTCGGGAACGCGCCCTGAAGCATCTGGAACTGACCTCGAACACTGCTATCAGTGAGCGTAACGAGGTCATCCGTAGCCAAAAACCGGCTGTGCCTGCTGCGACGTTGCATACAGGGAACTTTGTCTCTGACATGACCTTCGCTTCCCGTATAGCCCGTCATGACGACTTTTGGGACCTCACTAGACGTTACAGTGCCGAGCTCAGAAGCCCATGGGGCAGAAGGAAAGCGAGGGCAGGGGTGGGTCTCCTGGAATACATCCCCGACGGCCCTGACTTCATCAAGAAAGAAGAGAGTGCTCTCGCACCGGTATGCGGGCACAGAGCTCCCAACGTCGCAACGGGGTGGGAAGAGCACTGGTATAAAAAGGCGCAAAGTCCGACACCGTTGACTACCGCCTTTGGTCTGTCCAATCTTGGTCGCATCGATGCATCGGAGATTGCGGTCTCACCGGCTCAAAAAATCCGCGTCGCAGAGGTGGCATGGGCTCAGCGACCCACCGCGTTTGGCTCTGCGTTCAATGTGGATGTATGCGGCCTGAACGCGGGTAGTGAGCGGGGTACTGGGCAGGACGCACCGGACCTGTCCATCTCCATTGGTTACCACATCGGTGCGCTCAGCCCCGCGCGCGAGGTAGATGCGGGTGGTGTAGTGGGCGAGGAAGTCGAGGAAACTTTTGTCAAGGTGCTCGAAGGAACTGTGCAGGAATGCATACGGCTTGGAGGCGTCGCGAAAGAGGAGGAGACGAGTCGGTGGGCAGTATGGCATCTGCTCGACGTGGTGCGCAGTCGGGCTCAGCAGTGAGAGGGTGGCCGGGGTCCAAGGTCATACATTGTCATTCCACCGCCAAGCACCGTGCCAACAATGACGCGTAAATGCCGATATTTGCAAGGATTCGCAGCTTGCAGTTCGCCGAGTCCTGAGGTTGCCCGAGAAGAGCGCGGCAAGCAACCGGGCAAGCATCGGCGCAATTCGGCCCGAATCCGTTACGTAGTGAGCCACTCCTCTGCGATGAGATCCAGGGATCTCGCATTGCACTTGGATGTTGTATTGTGATTGACTGAGGAGGGCCTCGACATCTACTTGGGGACACAATGGCAACGCATAAAAGAGCCGCGCAGTAGCGAGTGGGTGGAGAGGGCCAACGCGCGGCTTGGCTGCAAGGAGCAGTCCGTCGCGTTTGAGCGTGCGGGCCATTCATCCTGTACATATTGGATCTCCGTGCAGCGCAGGCCGAGACTGGTCCTAGGACAAGGTTGGCGGCGCGACGCAACAAGGTTCGACATCAGCGTCGTGTCATGTGCTTTTCGCAGGTGGCTGCGATTGCTGTGCCTGCTAAGTAAGTAAGTAAGGCGAGCAGTTGTCCTTGGTCAGCTTTCCGCGTTGCAGGCGGCGACGCTCAAACTTCACGACGAAGACGTACCAGATGCCGAAAAGGCGCGAAGCGAGGTCTTGGTAAGGCCCCGGCAGACCAAGACCGATATGCTTGATCACCTAGCGTTACCAGTAGCCCATGGCGAATGAGGCTTGGCCTCCTCGTACGTACGGCGCGGGAGACATCAACTCAAGGGATCCATCAGCGGCGACTGGTTTGGGCAGTGCAGTTTGCTTGGCTCTCTATGACCGGAGCCCGGTGGCCCCAACAACGACTGACCAAACGCCATGTTCCGACGCGCCCGTCCTTGCTATTGTCCAGATACTGCTTCTTGCTGTCGTCGTCCTCCCCCGCCCGACCCTTGCTTCATGTCCCTTAGATATTCCGTCCGTTCGGGCGCGCCACATCAGCAAGCAAGCCGTCGCAGGCAGCCTTGTTCCGCGTCAAGCGCGGCAATTGCGTCTGCACCTTGCTGCGCCCTGCGACTGAGCCTTGCGGGTGGAGGGAGGGGCGGCCTCGACGCGCGTCGACGACGGTTACAAGACAAGGCACTATTGTACTACCCATTCGTACCCTGACCATTATGATGTTGTACTCACAAGCCCGCCATCAACTAACCCCCAAAAAAGAAAACGAGGCCAAGATGCACGCTGGACGGCATCGCTTCGCGAATACACACCATGATCACTCGAGTGCCTTCCGAGTCCACCGCGTTCTTGCCCCTTTTTCACTCCTCCGTTCCCGGCCGGCAAAGAAGAGTTCCGCTCTGGCCTCTTCCGCCACGCGACCCGGGCGTCTAGACAAACGAAACAAATAGTAGAAGCTCATCTACCTATACACCTTGCACCATGTGGCGCATAGAAGCATGGCTCGGGACTGCCGACGCACATCAATCTGACGGTCACCATCCTGTCTGCCTGAGCGCTCAGGGCGGTCAAGCCCCGTGTCGGCACGGCATCGTCGCATCAATGGCCGCACCCGCCAATATGCCGTGGTAGCAAACATCTCCCGCTCGCACTCGTGGCAACCCGGCGGCAGTCCGCGAAGCCCGCTGCGCCTAATATCACTCCGCTAGGCACGGGCCTGACTTTTAGGCGGCACCGTCACCATACCAGTGTCATGTGTGTGTGCGTTGGAAAGCCACTTCGCCACCTTGGCGCTTCTACGGTTACCTTTGCCCCAGGACCTCCTGTGACCGCGCCTCCGCCTCTTCCTTCCGCTGGGCCCCTTGCTCGCAGTCATACAGGCACTCGAGCCCGTGCTGCCTCGCCAGCGTGAAAAGACGTACAGCCATGGCCACTCGTGCAATGCGACTTCCACCTGGCACTCCTCCCTGGCCTCTGCCCAGTAAGCCTGCTCAGCCCCTGCTGTGACATGTCAATCTGCTTGTCTCGAGGAGGGCGGCAGCTCCGTATTTAATCCTCGGGGCCTCGTCTTCCCTCGTTGCCGAGTACCTCTCTTTTCTTCCACTCGGCAAACCTCCCAGCCTGTTCTCACTTCATATCCACCCTCGCCTCCTTCATACCCGGTCCCTGTGCCCGCAGTATACCCCCTCGGCTTGCAACGACAAGGTCACCCGGTTTCCTCAAAGACGGCTATGCGATCGCAAGTCTTATCGACTGCAAGCCTGATGGCTTGGGCCACGAGGTGCATCCTCCTGGCTCTCTGCCTCGTCAGCACCGTCCGCGCCGCTCCCCATCCCATCTTTGCCCGCAGTCTTCCACCTCCCGCCGAAGATCCCTTCTACAAGGTACCCTCCGACATCGCACGGTATCCAAACGGGCACATCCTCGACACTCGCACCATCGAGGCTCCTGCGGCTTTCGGCACGCTAGTTGGCGAAGTCGTGCAAGTCAAGTACAAGTACACGGCCGACTTTGGCATCGCAGATTCGACCATTGTCACCATCGTCTCGCCCAAGAAGCCAGCTGCGGGCCGGAACAAGATTCTCTCTGCCGCTTTGGCCGAGGATTCCGCAGGACTCGCTTGCGCACCCAGTTACGTCATCTCCAGTCCCGAGGAATCATTGCAGAGGACCTACCTGCTCCCCATTCTCGCCGTCCTGACCGCCCTCGAAAAGGGCTGGTACATTTCCATCCCAGACAGTGAGGGATCTAGGGTGAGTGAGCCGTGGCACGCAACTGCTGCAGTGTGGACCTCTCTTCTTTGGCTAATACGTGCACCCTTGCCTTTTTCCCCCCGCTTCCAGTCCGCATGGCTTTCACTCAAGACCGAGGGGCATGCCATCCTGGACTCGATCCGTGCGACCCTGGCGTACAAGAAGTTCCCGCAATACTCCACTTCCGTCGTCATGCACGGATACTCTGGGAGCGGCCGCAGCACAGGCACTGCCGCCCAGCTAGCCTCGACTTATGCCCCGGATCTTTTCGTCATCAAGGGCTGGGTTGCTGGTGGCGTCGTCGCGGACACCGTCCAAGTTGCCAAATTCCTCGACGGGACCCTTGGCGCCGGCCTGAACATCGCCGGAACTGTGGGCCTCTCGAACATCCGCCCTGACGTCAGGGCGTACTACGACGCGAACCTCAACGACAAGGGCCGCGAGATCTTCAGGCAACTCCGAGCCGGCGAAATCTGCGCAGCCAATACTACATCGCTTGCTGGACTCAAATTCTCTGACCTGGTCAAGTCGGGAGATCCCCTCAATCAGACTACTCTGCTCTCGGCCCTCGCGAGCGAGCGACTGGGGCAAACGTCCATCCCGCTCACGGCATTCCCCACATTCCTGGTTCACAACTCCGTGGACGACGTCGTGCCCTTTGCCCAAGCCCAGGAATACGTGCAACACCAGCAAAAAATTGGCTCCCGCATGTCCTTTGCATACCCCAGCATCCCCGCCACGACGAAAATCGACGCCCACTCGCTCGCGTACATCAAGTCCTACCCGACTTTCATCTGCGGCATCGTAGCCAACATGGAGGAGCCCAGCGCACTACCAAAGATCTGTGGACCCCGCAGTGTGTACAGCCCGGCCTTCTCCTGCACTTCGCAAGCCAAGTGCGATAGGGACACGCTGCCCTTGACAAATACGTCGGGCGATGCCGTCAAGGCGCTCATTGGCACGCAGGCTTACACGATTCTGCAAGCGCAGATTGCTGCAACGGCTTGATTTCACTAGTGAAGCCCAACTCAAAGCCACTACAACCCGCAGTCAAGCAGCAGACCTTGCTATCGAGACTCTTTGATGAACCTGCCTCGTGGGTCCACTCGCCGATGAACCTCGCGAAGCAGACAGTCATGCGCTACTCCCGCTCCGCCCGCCCCGTCCGCCCCATCCGACTCCCGTGCTTCGTCTTTCGTCTTCGCTCCCGACATCATTTGCTACCTCCTTCATACAACATGTCTTTCCTGTGCTCCATGTCTCACCGGGGCTCGCTGAACCTGTCATGCTTGAGCCATGCTCTCTTCTCCGTGTAACCAACGTCATTTGCAACAACGGTCATATCTCACTAGCGCATTGCCGAGTGGTAGCGTAGCGTGCTGCTGCTTCGATACTTTCTTTGCATGTGCGTGGAAAGGGGACAAAATTGATTGCAGTACATGATGCAGAGTCGGTACAGAGTCGGACAGACAAACATAAGAGGTGCGCGCGAGGGAGTTAAACGGAACATAGGTACAGCAGGGACTCGATTCGGTGTGTGATAGGAAATGTAGAGGTGAGGGAGGTAGGCTGCGTACTAGACGAGACGGAAGCATGATGATACGTGACGCTGCGTACTAGGAACTGAACATGAACGAGACGAGACGGGGCGGGGAATCAGGAATGACCACGCGAGGTAGCGGCGAGTCAACGCGCTGCGGGCGGGAGGGGAAGGAAGACGCGAGCCTACTCTCCGTCATCTGCGCCCTCTCTCTCGCCGGCGCCACTACCCCTGGCGGCGGCACCTCCACCCTCTCGCACAGCACTGACATTATCCTGCTGCATCTGGTGCATCCAGCTTCCACCGCCAAAGCCCATACCCATGCCCATGCCCATACCGGAGTACAGGGCATTGCTGCCCATGCCCATGCCTGCATGGCTCATCCGGAGCGGGCTGACACTCATCAGGCCGCTCGAAGCAGGCATGAGCGAGGTGCTGCCACTGCCATTGCCGCTGCCGCCTCGCGCGGCGTTCCCCCCATTGTTGTCAGCGACGCTCTCGAGGCCGCCCATGGCTTCGAGCTCGTGCTGCAACGCGCCCTGATAGTCAAAGGGATCGTCCAGCCAGCCGCTGGCGTTCTGCTGCGCCTGAAAGCGTCGGATCGTGGGGGACGGACTCACGCCAAAGCCGCCCATGGCCATGCTAAGGCCGCCGGAGGACTTGAATGTGGGCGTGATGCGACTGGGCGTCAGGTTCGAGCTGAAGGCCGGCTGAGACCCAAGACCGCCGATGGATGGGCCCATGCTGCCCATTGACCCATACCCACTTCCTGAAAGTGCCATCTGCATAGAGGCGCCTGCCGGCGACAGGACAAGGGAAGGGTTGTTGTGGTTGCTTGCACCAGAGGCGCGCAGAGGCGAGCCTCGCATAGGCGAGTAGCCCATGGAGGAGGCAGCATGCGCAAAGCTGCCGCTACGGAGGCTGGCTGGGGACCCGCGGCTTGCGCTCGAGAAGGGATGCGCCGCAAAGAGGGTATTTCCGGCGCCACCGCCATTCGCATTCTCTGCCGAACTTCCACCGCCGCGGGCCTTGCTTGCGGAACCTCCGCCGCCGAGACTCATGTTCATCGCTCCTGCAAGGGATGACCCTCGCAGAGACGAAACAGGAGAGACGGTGCCAATCTTGCTGGGCGAGCCAGTAGCGCTGCTTCCGGCGCCGAGTGTCGATCGCCTAAGTGGAGATCCGCCTGGTCCCGCACCGGAGAAGCTGCTGTTGAGTCCTCGCAAACGGCCAGCCAGAGGAGAGGGTTGTGTAGCATAGAGGCCGCCCAGACCCAGGTTTCCACCTCCCCCAGAGCCGAAGAAGCCTGGAGTACCCGGAAATCCACCACTGCCCCCGCCATTTCCGGAAAGCAAGAAGACGCCGTCGGCAGCAGTGTGCACCCCGCGGCCCGTAGCCTTTCGTTGATGACCCTTCTTGGCAGAAGAAGGGCCGAGCGAGGGAGGTGGCATGAGCGCGTCAAAGAGGGGAGGGCTAGATGGCGGAGAACTGGCACTGTCGGTGAGCATTGGCATGCCACTCTGACTGCCACCATGACTGCTGCTGGGGTTCATGTAAGCCTGGTCAGCCGATCTGCTCGGCGTAGAGTTGAACAGGCTTGCGTACTGAAGGTTGACATTGCCGCCAGTGGCCTCGTTGAGGGGCGGTCTGCTCTGATGCTGCTGGGGCTTCTCTGCGACCTTGACCTTCTTGAGCGTCTTGCCGTTCTTGCCTGCCTTGCGGTAAGCCCCACCGTGGCCATGTCTGCTCCTGCTTGGGCTGTGGCGCAAGGGTGACGAGGCAGGGGAGTCTGTCTCTGCGGTCGTGGTGCGCTTGCGAGATACGAGCACCGGACCAGGACCTTGCGCAGACGACTGCTTAGGCATGAGAGGGGGCAGCAATTGCTCGGTCGCTTCTCCTTTGGGTGTCGGTGTGGGGTACTCTGCTTGGTTTGCCGCTACATCGCTGCCTTTGGACGCCGCTGCTTGCTGCTGCTGCTGCTTGCTCTTCTTTTTGTTGGACTGCTGCTGCTGCAGCTTCTCAGGCGCGGCGGAGTAGAGACCATTCATAAAGCGGTCCTCGTGCCCTTCCTTGATGGCCCACCAGCCTCCCTTTCCTGGCATGTTAGCCTCGCGCTCCACCTTGATGAAGCTCTTGTTCAGACTGAGATTGTGTCGAATGGAGTTCTGCCAGCCTCGATCCCCGCGCTCGAAGAAGGGATGCACGGTGCTGATCCAGTTATAGATCTCGGCCAAACTCAGTCGCTTGTCAGAGGATGTCAGGATGGCTTGACCGATGAGGCCGGCGTACGAGGCGCTGCTGGGCTTATCCTTTGTAGCTCCGAAGCCGCTCGGAAGAACGTAGAAGCGTGGAGGCGGCTCTTCAATCTCGCCAGATTCGAGCGCAGCCTGCAGCTCTTCGGAGACCAGCTTGACAACCCGAGATCCATCCTCGCGGTCCCATTCCTGAGCGTTCGGATCGGCGCCGGGAGGCAGCAAGTCGCAAGAAACAATCTTGGCCGCGTTGGAGACAGCCGGGAGGTTATCCGATGATGTGACCTTAGAAGACGCTGGCTTGTGGGGAGCGTGCTTCTTGGCCGCATGCATGGTGGGTGTCTTGGACGAAGCAGGGCGTTCGAGACCGAGTGCAGCGCTCAAAGAAGACCCAGCGGCTTGCGTCGAGTGAGCTTGTAGGGCTCGCCTCGACTTGTGGCTGAACTGCGTCTCGGGGCTGGAGTCTGGCTGCATTTGCTCGTCGGGGAACCCTTCCTCCAACCCTTCGGTGCCCCAGTCCATGATACCGCCAGGACGGACTCTGGCCTGACCAGGCCCTCCGGCGCTAATCGAACGCTGTCTCTGATGCTGGTTGACAGCCGGCGCCATGGCAGGGCGGAGTCCGCGCGACACAGTTGGGCTTTCTTCCTCACTGTGCATGCCATTTGGGTTGCGAACATCTCGCTCACCCTCGTGGCCGACGCGAGGGGGTGCCGTCTCCCATCCGGGCTGACCCCAATGCTTTGTAGGCTCTGGTGGAGGGTGAGTCAGGGCGGCTCCAGATGAAGAGAATGTCCTTGAGCCACGGTTGCTGCCGGATGCGGGAGGTCCCATGGAACCAAAGATGGCTGTAGGGCTGATCGTGTCCGTCTTGCCGCCGCGAAGTGCGACGGGGGAGCCTCCAAATGCAGATGGCCGAGATCGATTGGGAGATGGCCGGATCATGGCAGCCGCGCTGCTCCCGAACAGGTCGCGAGCACTGCCGATGCTGTCTCTTCCTGGCGTGCCCCTCGGCCTCCGCATCGTCGTAGATGACGGCAGCCTTGGAGGAGAGGCGCCGATGCCGAATCCGCGTTGCGGGGATTGGCTCAGAGAAGGGTCAGAAAAGCCAGGGTTGAAGCGATTGATGGTTCCGCGGGCCGGCGTTGAAGAGACGGGACTGGCTGGGCCTCCAAACAAGAGACCTCGACGGGGGTTGAGTAGCATTTGTCCAGAGTAATCGAGATCATAGTCTGGCTGAGATTTGGCGCCAGCCCTGATGTTTGGTGATGGCGAAAGACCGACTGTGAGGCTGTCCGAGAGCCGAGAAGATGACTTGCCAATGGGGGAACCAAACATGCGGTGGCCAGTCTGGTTTTCACCATCTGCATCGTCAAAGTCATCTTGACCGTCGTCGCGGCCCCGACCTGCCGCGTCGCCAAAGAGCCAGGGCATGGATGTATGCGCAGGTGCATCGAGGGAGTTGGCCTGGACCTGCATGACGTCGATATCGCTAAGGTGCGTCTGCTCAGGGTGAATGCCATGGACAGAGTACTCGTAATGCTCTCTGGTCGTCATGCGCTCGTGGACGGGCGAAGCAATGGGTGGTGCCCACCGCACAGTCTTGGAAAGCTGGCGGGCATGGCTGATACTCCGTCCCTTGCGGTGCTGAACGTGGCTATCGGAGCCATCTGCGCCACGACGGAAGCTCGAGCCGCCATTCACTGCGGCAACTTCGAGCGCATCTCGTTCCTTTGGAGTAAGACGTTGAGCCGCTGCGACGAGGGCCTCCTCGTCATTGTCGATGGCGTCGAGGCCGCCTTCTTCGTTGGCTTCGCGGGGCCCGTCAGCGCTTTGTCTCCGCGTCTTTGCATCAGCGCGACGGCGACGCGGACTGCCCTTTTCTTGCATGACTCGGTCGAGGAGACCAAGCTGGGCCATGCCCCGACTGAGCATGATATGCTGCCCGTTGCTCATATGCGAGGCTGCGGCAACAAAGGCGTCTCGCGGGCGGACTCCCCAGCCGGCCTGGTCGGCACCCTGAAAGCCAAAGTCGATGCTGTCGTCGAAATGCCCATGTTGCCCTTCATCGTCTTGCTGTATGCTCATCATGGAGACGTCGGCATCGTACGACTGCTCGCAATCCGCATGGCCTGGCTCAGACCGTGAGCGAGCAATCGGAGAGCCCATGAACTGTTCATTGGACTCTGCGCTGGGGAATGCGGATGAAGGGTCCACCAGACTGAGTCTGCCGCTGGGTGACATCCAGGCCCGAGAGCTCAATCGTCGAAGGCCGGGGCTTGTCAGAGAGTACAGGGCAGCTCGATCGGCTTCTATGGCGGTGGCAGCTTGCAGATCTGCAGAGGAAGATAGTGCGCTGGCAGAGACGGTGCGACCGCGGATTCGAGGGGAGAGAGGCGACGGCTGGCTTTGAGTGCCAAATGTGGGCAAAGACGACGAGGAATCCGCTTCTGGGCCGAGGCCCAGACCGAGACCGACGACGGCAGATGGAGTCGGCGTGGCGTCCATTGCTGCCAGCTTTCTCGAAGTCGATGGACCAGTCGGGGAGCCAAAGAAGGTGGCAGGTGTGCCCTCGGGCTCGCTCATGCTCATCGAAGCCAGCTTCTCGCGAAGGCGACGACGCCTGAGACGGCGCCTCTTTTTCTCCTCTGCGCTACCCACATCGTCAAGAGTGGGCCTGGGCTTGGGAGGATTCTCAGACGAAGCCGAGGTACCCGCTTTGGCGTCCTGGGGTGGCAGGACAGCTGTGAAGAAGGACAGGCCGGCGGCGCGTTGTTGTTGGCTGCTGCGCGACGAAGAGGGTCCGGCGGCAGAGAGGGGCATCGTAGGAGAGCCAGCCTCGGTGGCGGATGCTGTCTGCCCTTGTCCTGACCCAGTGGCACCTTGCGAGGCACCGCGAGAAGATGCGGATGTAGAAGCGGTAGTTGTCACGGGAGCCGTCGAAGACGAGGGCTGCGATGGCAGCGAGGTATTTTGTGTTACGGGCGTCGTCGGGAGGGGCGACTGCACGCGATCAGCCTTGAGGAAGGCTGCGACACCGGCACGCGTGCGCTCAAACTCCTGACGTGTGAGACGGAGACCCATGGCTTGGGCGCGTGCAAAGATGTCGTCGAGTTCGGTACGCGACGTCGACGATGAAGCGGCAGCGCCAGACGACGCGGTGGGAACGGCGCCAGACGAGGGCGGTGGCGTCGGCGAAGCTGCAGTGGAGGAAGATGTGGTGGTGCGCTGAGTCGATGATGCAGCGGGCGTCTTTGCAGCGGCTTTCATGGTGGCCGAAGGTGTGGTCGACTTGCGCGTAGGGGGTGCGTGGGAGGAAGAAGATGGGGACGGAGCGGACGCGGAAGCAAATGTAGAGGCAGAGGCAGGCGGGGCCGTGGCTGCGGCTACGGGCGAGGGAGACGCGGTACCCTGTGGGGCCGCTTCATCGGAAGCCATCGAGGGCGAAGACGAGGGCCAGTGACTGGTGTGAGAGCGCGACTGAGCTTCGACTAGGTCGTGATGGGACGTGACGTGACGTGACGTAGAAGCTGGCCCTTTCGAAATGGACAGTTGATGGCCGACGCGACGCGCGGGCGGTGGAGGTGCGCAGTTGGGAGGGAGGGAACGCGATGCGATGGCGGTTGGTAGAGGGGGTGGTGAGTTTGCGGTTGCGTGTTTACTATGTGATGCGGGAGTGAAAGGGGGGAGTGAAGATGATGAAAGGCGTGACGGTAATGGAATCAAGGGCGGGATGAGGAGCGCCTCGTCGTCTAGGGAGACCGGCGGAGACGACCGTGGGAGGATGACGATTGGGGCGCGGGGCGTGTGAGGCGGGCAGCCAGTCAGTCTGTCAGTCTGTCAGCCAAATCAGTCGGTCAAAAGTGGACGCGAGCGGATGCAAAAGCGTCCGTCAGTCGGCCTAAGGGGAGACGCGGTCGCGGATGCAAAATCTGACGTGGACGGGGCAGAGGGGCCAGAGGGGCCAGGTGCAGGGGCGCGTCTCGAGAAAGTTTCGCGGGCGGGGCAGCCTGTGGCGCGGCTAGAGGGGCGAGACGACGCGTCGCGCAGGGCAAGAAAGAGCACGAAGCGCGTAGAGGGTCGATCCGATGGACCGTCTTCGATCTTCACGGAGTCGGTAGCGCAAGCGATGGGCAGATGCTCAAGGTCGTCTATGGCAACACGAAGGCTCCAGTTTCATAGCTGGACGAACTCATGGATGCGGGCGAGAGCTGCTCACACGGTGAGGGCAGACGGGAGACGCGACGCGCTGTGCTACCCACTCGACGCGACGCCCCCATTCGGGCGGACCAGTCAATCAAAGAGGAAGACGTTGAGAAAGCCAGCACTTGACTGCCAGAACGCGGACATACGGTCAGAGTGCGAAGGCGTTGCAGATTGCACTCATTCTCTATTCGCGGCGGCGGCGGGCCTTGTCGTTACGCAATGCGTACTTAGGTGGGCAGCGTCTGCCCCGCCTCACGCCGGAGACGCCTGCCAAAAGTGTTGGACGCCAACGCGTCGAGGAGCCATGCGTGACGCGTCTTGCTGGCAGCCAGCCCTGTCCGGCGGCGAGGCGCAATCGGACTGACCCCGCGCCTGCACGGCATAGCAAATGCAAGGGGACGTCAAGGCGAGCGCGCGTCGTCTCAGACCTTTTTGTCTTTCAGCAGCGTCGTGCACTCGGTTCCGAGAAAGGCAGTTTTGGGATCGGAGCCGAGACCGGGTGCTTGCGCAGGGGCCACCGACCGGAAGGATCGGCCCGGTTGGAGGGTAGGCGCAACCGGAGAAGCCGAGCAAGACAAGTGCAGCCAGGACGTTGGGCGTCATGCCCAGTGCTTGCAGCTATTGGATTGTACTGGCTCCACACGTTCTTGACCACGCTCCTTTCTCCTTAACTGAGCTCTCCTTCCAAGTGACTGTGGCCGACCATACCCTTGCCAATCTCGCCAATATGCCGCGCCTCATTGTGCACCACCTCAACAACTCACGTTCTCAGCGCATCCTCTGGCTCTTGGAGGAGCTCGGCGTAGACTATGAGCTCAAGCTGTACCAGCGAGGACCCGACATGCGTGCGCCCAAGAGCCTCAAGGAGGTGCATCCCCTCGGAAAGAGTCCCCTCATTACCACCGAGGAGGGGCGGGTCATTGCCGAGAGTGGAACCATCATTGGTGGGTAGACGCTTCGCTCCACCTAATCACGCCACCGCATGTATGCTGACCTCTCACCCTCGGCACCCGCTCCCACCCAGAATACATCATCGCCCGCTATGGCGGGGGCAAGTACAAGCCCTCGACGCCCGACGCGCAAATCGACGACTCCTATTGGTCACAATTCGCCGAGGCTAGCTTCATGCCCATCCTCGTCATGAAGCTCGTCTTCGGCGTCGTCCCCACGCAGGCCCCCTTCTTCGTGCGGCCCCTCGTCTCCGCCATCTGCGGAGGCGTACAATCTGCATTCGTCGACCCGGAGCTGTCCTCTCTTGTGCGCTTCGTCAAGGCCGAGCTCGAGAAGAAAGGTGGCGGGTGGTTCGCGGGTGGTGATGCCGAGGGCAACCCCACGCTCGCGGACTTCCAGATGCTCTTCCCCATGGAGGCGCTTGCGCAGGGTGGGCGCTTGCCAAAGGGCGTGGACCTCGGTATTGCCAAGGACTGGGTCACCAGGGTTCACGAAAGGTGAGTTGTGGCCGGGGAAAGACTTTGGACGGCCGACCGCTGACCTTGATCCATATCCTCCCCCCTCTTCTCGCCACAGACCCGCGTATAAGCGTGCCCTGGAAAAGGGCGGACCATACGACTACGCATGATCATGCCAGCACGGCATACCGCGGCAGACACACGTGTCCTTTGGTGCCTTGTGCCTTGCTCGTCCCATGACCTGTCCCTGACCACCACTCCCAAGCTCGTCTCCGCTCATGGTGTAGAGACATCCCGTACCGCTCATACCTGTTCGCTTTCGCCTTCACCTGATTTCACTCGGCCTTCCTGTGTATACTGCCTGCCACCCTTCTTTGCCCTCTCCACGCTCCACCAGACAATTGATGATATCCTTGCTCTTCGCGTCATCTGTAGTGCGAAACCTTTGATGACTGCGATGCGTACAGCTAACTTACAGGCCCCGCCCGCAGAGACGAAAAGGCTCTGATTCAGCTGGCCGTCGCTGTACCGTTTGCATAAGCCTTGCGCTTCACAACCCCCACTTGGTCTGAACATTCTGTGTCAAATGATAGAATATGTATCGGCAGGTATATTACAGTGACTAGTAAGAACCCCGAGGCGGTTCG
This sequence comes from Quambalaria eucalypti, assembly GCA_004016185.1. Taxonomy (NCBI): domain Eukaryota; kingdom Fungi; phylum Basidiomycota; class Exobasidiomycetes; order Microstromatales; family Quambalariaceae; genus Quambalaria; species Quambalaria eucalypti. The sequence continues at coordinate 99,427 of RRYC01000156.1, forward strand.
ACAAGACGAAGCGAGGCAGGGCAGGGGGGGGGGAGATGGTCGAGTGGAAGCGCGGGCGCGGAGAGGCTGTGAGAGCGCAAGACTACTTGGTTCTCGTATTTGGGTTTTTTCTTGTGTGTTTTCTTGTCACGTCGACGGAGGGGGTCGTCTCATCAAGCTCGCCGATTGGATTACTTGTCGGCTTGTGCTGCGGGAATTGGCTTGACTTGGCTTGACTTGGCTTCCCTGGCGACCATCATAGGGCCGCCTTCGCTAATTGCAAGCTCGCCTAGAAGCTCGGCCATTGGACGTTATAGTCGTGAGGCGACTGAGACTGAGACCGGGACTGGGACTGGGACTGGGACTCCAATTCCGACAGTCAGAAGTGACCTGGTCGCGCCTTGAACTTTGTCTGCTGTGCAACCTCATCGGCGAGCTGCCTCGGCGTCTTGATTGGTTGGTTGACCTCGACTGTGGGCGTGGGCGTGGGCGAGTGAGCCAAGGGGGGATTGAGCGAGGAGGAAAGGAGGTCAGCTCGGTGCTCTCGTGGACTTGCTAGAAGAGAGAGGCTGCGCTGTGCTGCGCTGTGCTGGGTCGGGTTGGGGAAGGACTCACCAAAGGCAGGATAGAACAATGCTGCTGCGAAGCAGATGGGGAGGAGCAGGCCGGCGCGGAACCTGACGTCGCTGTATGGGTTGCGGAGGGACATTGTTGGCTGGGTTGGTTGGGTGCTTGGGTGGTTGGTTGGTATCGCTGATGAGGGGAAGGCTTGTGAGGCTGGTTGGTTGGTTGGTTGGGTAGTAGTAGTAGTAGTAGCTGGTTGTGCTGGGTTGTTGTGTGTTGATGGAGCGAGGCGATGGGGTCGATACTCGCCAATGAGGGCCATCTTTATACCTTTATTGACTGACGAGCACGGGAGCCGGCCTACCCCTGCGCCAAGGACAGCTAACTCGACGACGACGATGACGACACGAAGTACACTACGCTGCAACACGGGCTCGCACGCCATATCGCGACGAGTAAGTGAGGCATTTCGAGGAGCCGATGTTTGCGCGTGGGGATGATTGCTGCCTGGCGGATACGCGTGCGGCTGAGTCTACTCCACTCTAGTCGAAGCTACCCGAGACGGGTCGACAGTGAGTCTGAGCCGACGTACCGTATCTGCCCATGCCCATGCCCATAGCCCCATAGCCATAGTAGCGGGATTGATGCTCCGCATCACTCCGTGCTATCCCGGCTCGCTACATTCACCACCTGCCGCGGAAGTCGTCGCCCGCACTCAAGTACAATGAGGAAGGTATCTCCCCGACGCGATGCGGGCGAGCGGGTGAAGGGTGAGTTGCGTTGGCGTTGCGTGAGGTCGTCGGCGGGCCGCGCCCAGCCTGGACTTGAGAAGAGACGGGAGGTTGTCCCCGCGGGTGGACATATGTCCCCGCTTTTGCATGAGGGCGCTGGCCCGTGCGACAGCGACACAATGGGCGTACCTTATTGCACTGCGTCAGTGAACAACGCTAGATGCGATGTTGCACAGTACCAGTACATACAGTAAGAATGGCGCATCCGAGAGCTCCGGTCCGCGGCGCAAGTAAAGTCTTGGGACAAGAGGGAAAGACGGAGGCGGAGTGAAGAGGGTGGAGAGGGGGGGGAGAATCCCGGCTCCTCGAAGCTCGTCCTCCCCTCGCGGCGGATCGCCCGCCGTCTCCTGCTACTGCTGCAACATCGGAGCCAAGAACACCTCCTCTTCCTCTCCCGGGCGCGGGTCCACTTGAATTCAAGGCCCTCTTTCTTCACTTTGCAGCTCCGCGCCTCGCGTGGGCGTGGCTCCTTCACGCCCATCTCGCAGTTGCGCCCAAATCGGGGGCCTCGGCTTGTCTCGCCGCGGCGCGCGTGGCTGCCGCGTGGCTGCCACTCACTCACTCGCGTCGAAACGCATGCGATGCGAAAAAGGGTCTGGGCCGGCCCACATACACACACATACAATACACAAGCACAGACGGAGCCGACTCGCGCCGTGCGAAGCCACCTCCCATTCATTGTTGCAGTTGTTCTTGGCGTCGTCCCGCGGCTTGCACAGCTTCCAATCTAGGGTCCAGCGACAATCAACTTCGGGTTCTCACGGCTGCTTTGAAATCGAGGCGCAAGTCAAGTCCAGGACCCGATTTGCTCCAGATTGGTGGTAGTGCGGTCGGTTGGATGGATGGATGGCCGGAAGACGCGGAGAGGTGGCCAACTGACCGTCTATCTGGGTGTCGAGTGATATAATTCACGATGGTACATACAGCCGAGGAGGGCCCTCCTTCGGATGCAGCCCGGCGTCCATTGCACGTAGATGCCCCCGGGTGCAGGGTCGTCATCGGGCTGGATCGCGTTTCCTTTTGGTTAAGTGGAGCTGTTCGGGCACGCACCACCCTGGCGTATTGTACAAGCTACTCTCCGCGTACAATTTCACTTGCCGTTCATTCACCGAACGGCGTCACAAGTTCGAGCGAGGTCACACCTACCCCACTTTAGATATTATACAAAAGAGGATGATGCATTGAAAGAGGGCGCACATCATCAAGAGAAGCCAATGTTAGACAAGATAGAGGGACGCAGTTCCCAGTCTCTTCCAGAGACGCAGCGCAGAAGTGATGTGACGGGACAGACAAGTTCCAAAACATGACTTTGAGCTAGTAAGACGTAACAAAGCAAATGTCCGTTCGCTCGGCGTGGATGCCTGACGCGGGGTGGGGGTGGGGCGGGCGCCTACTTAGGCAACCCACTCGACGGTGTGCAGGCCCACGGGCAGGTTCTCGAACTTCGCGACCATGCCGTTCCACTCGAGCTCGAGGGTGATGTTCTCATAGTTGCCCGTGAGGAAGTGGTCGTTCCTCTGCAGGATGTTTACCGCCCAGCGGGCCTTGCCGTCCTCGTCCTTCTTGTCCAAGGGCGTGCGGTAGGACTGCACCTTTACACGCTCGCCATCGGGGTAGTCCATCTTGCCCTCGCTCGACGTGACGCCTATGCGCGTGGCGAGGCCCTCCTTGTCGTTGCGGACGTGCGCCGCACGCGTAAAGTGTCCGAGAACGACAAAGTCCGAGGTGAGCTTGTACAGCGGGGTGCCGGCCTCTTGGCGGGGGCGGGGCCGCCTGAAGTGACGCTTGCGGGTGGACTTAGCGTCGGGACCGGGAGGATTCGAGGCACTGGCGGGCGTCACGACGCCCGTGGCCTGCTTGTTGATGAGGATGGGGGCCAGACAGTTGGCACAGGTCTGTGGAGAGTGTGGGGTGGCGGTCGTGGTGGGGATTGGGTGTCACGTCAGAAACGATGTTGGCGGTATGACGGGCGTGACACAGCGCATATATGCTACTCACCTTGGGCAGGGACGGCGTGGTGAAGCCATCTTCGTCGCTGAGGAGAGCGCAGTTCCACAAGATGATACCGTCGGAGCCGTACTCGATGGTGCCCATGATGTCGGTAGAGCTCTTCCTGATGTTCTTCCACGGCTCATTGAGGTCCTGTGTGATCCTGGTGCACTCCGTCAGGGTGTTCCTGTGACCAGGGTACGCTCGCGTGAACTCTTCCTGGGCATCGGGGCTACCAGCGTAGCAGTGCCATGAAACGCCAGCAAAGGCCTCCGAGTCGTCAAAGACATCGACGGGGTAATCGGGATTGTCCCAGTTGTGGTCGTATGCGGTCAGGTCGACGAACTTGAGGTTGCCATCGTCGAGAAGCTTACGGACGTTGGTGCCGATGATAGCAGAGCGGTTGGCCGGGAGCTTCATGCCAGGGTAGTTATCGGACGTGTACAGGGGCTCGTTCTGCAGCGAGAGGACGTACTCCTGGCCTCCAAGCTTCTTGGTGATCTCGGCCATGGACCTGTGCGCGTGCAGTCATTGGGTGGGAGATGGTCTCGTGTCAGCTGCGCGGTGTTACTTGGACGCCTGGACGCCTGGACTGAAGAGCATACACTCACTTGACGAGGTACTTGGCAAACACCTCTTCGTACTTGGGATCGAGCGATCCACCAATCATGCTGGGAGTCTTGCCATCCTCTGCAGGCGTCTTCATCCAAGCAGGCGCAGACCACGGCGCGAACCACCTCTCCACCCCAGGGGTGATCTTCTTGATGTCTTCGTGGGTGGCCCACATCTTGGGAGCCTTGTTGATGTTGAAGTTGGCGAGCTCGGGGTCGGGAGAACCGTCTTCCGTGTCGTCATAGGAGTACACCTGGTAAGCAAAGTCGGAGGCGCCCAGTGGCGAGCGCGTCTTGGTGAGTGAGGCGCCGCCCTTGTCGCGCCAATCGGGGCTCTGGTTCCACAGGAGGTTCATGATCTCGTTGTAGGCATCAGCGTGAGACGCCTTGAGGTCTTGGAGGACAATGGCCGCGGCATCGGTGACACCGCAACCAGCCCCCGTGATCTTTTGGAGCTCGCGGTTCTTGTGAACGTGGACGCCGATGCGGTCAGGCACCTTGGGGTCGGTGGAGTTGACAGAGTCCTCAGTCGCTGATCCGGGCATGAATTGGATCTTGACTGCCTTCTTCTCGATGAGCTTGGGGTCGATGCCGCCCGGTGTCATGTGCTGTGTGCGTGGCAGGAGGAGGATTGTTCCGCCGGAATTCACACGGTCAGCAATCGTCGAGTAGGCTGGACCACGAAGAGCGCGACGAAAGAGGGCAGACTCACGTCGTAGAGAGTCGAGTACATCACTTCGATGACGGGACCCGCAGCTTTTGCAGTGGAACCTGCATCCTTCTTTGGCGTAGTGGAACCGGCTTTCTTTTCAGCGGAACCGGCTGCCTTCTCAGTGGAACCGGCGGCCTTTTCAGTAGAACCGCCAGTCTGTGCTGCGCACTGAGTGGCGAGGGCCAGAGCGAGGGCCAGACCGGTGAACGTCAGCAGCAGGGAGCGAAACATGGTGATGGTGGGCGAGGGGGATCCGGGGTCAGGTATAGTATAGAAGGAGTGTGAGGTGTCAACCCTTAAGTTGACGAGGGGGGGGGGGGGGGGGGGGGGGGGGGGGGGGGGGGGGGGGGGGGGGGGGGGGGGGGGGGGGGGGTGGGGGTAAAGGACCGCCCGGGGGTTTTTTTAGAGGGAGGGCGGGTGGCCAGGGGGGGGGGGGGG
>RRYC01000157.1:0-33988 GCA_004016185.1 Quambalaria eucalypti
CCCCCCCCCCCCCCCTCATCCCTTTCGCAGATGATCTCCAAGTCACTCCCCGCGGCCAACCACCTCTTCCCCTCTGTACTAAAGCTTACGTCTGCGCAGTCGCTTCAAGTCAAAACGCTCGTCTATCTAGTCACCCTCCGACTAGCCCCTTCGCAGCCCGATGTTGCGCTCCTCTCCATCAACTCCTTCCAGCGCGACCTCTCCGACCCGAGTCCGCTCATCAGGGGCATGTCGCTCCGTGTCCTCAGTGGTCTCGGCGTTAAAATGGCTGTGCCCCTCATGGAAATGGCCATCGCCAAGAGCATTCGTGACCCCAGCTTTTACGTTCGCAAAATTGCCGCCGACGCCATCGGCAAGTGCTTTGAGCTCTCCAGCTCCACCCTACCATCGCTCCTGCCTCATCTGTCCACCTTGCTCGCAGACCGGCATCCTTCCGTCTTGGGGTCAGCCCTGCTTGCATTCAATTGCACCGTCCCCACGCGGCACGACCTTCTCCATCAGAACTTCCGCAGGATATGCCACGCTCTCGTCGACATCGATGAGTGGAACCTGCCCATCACTATCAGGATCCTCGCCGGTTATGCCCGAACATACCTGCCACGACCTAGTGGCGAAGCAGCCTGCGCCATTGCCGATGCCAAGTCCGAAAAGGTAGTACCCGGTAGGACGAGATGGGGCACTGGTCTTGACAAGGATCTGGAGCTACTTCTGGTCAAGGCAGAACCATTGCTCTCCACGCGGAACCCAGCAGTCACACTAGCTGTAGCCCACCTCTACCTTTCCCTCCTTCCCATCGAAAGTCCAGTCCACCAGCGCACGACGCCTCACGTCTTGCGCCTATTGCGCTGCCACCCTTCCCAGGCGAGCCTTGCTCTGATCTTCCTTCGGCGGCTACAGGCGCTTCGGCCAGACCTCTTGCATTCACATAGCCAAGCCTTCCTGCCCCTCTCGTCTATCTCTGGGGAACCCTACTACGTCACGAACCAGAAATTGGACATGCTCGTCGACCTGGCAGCAGCTTCGTCATCGTCAAAAGCAGCCACAGATTTTGCTCTTTCAGAGCTCGAGGAGGCCGTTCTCCATCGATCAGAGCAACAGATCGTCTGCCATGCCGCAAAAGCCCTGGGTCGCCTCGCCGCATCTTCGCCGGGAAGCAGTGGCCTGGCCGTCGCCGAACGGTGCACCGAGGCGCTCATGTCCGCCATCAAGGAGAGAAGTGGGAGTCGGAGCGGCGATGAAATCGTCGCAACAGCAATGTCCGTACTGAGGGCGCTCGTCCAAGCTCGGGCGCCTCCGATGCCCGCTCCGCTGCCCTCCCCAGAAGACACATCCGCAGCCCCGGAGACCGACCATACCACCGCATATATCCTGTACCGCCTCTCGACGCTTCTTTTCAGAAAGCAGGAAAAAGCTTATGGAGCTGCCACGGCATCGACATCATCGTCTGCAAGCGTGCTGGGCAAGTCTTCGATCACGGATGGCGAAGGCCGAGCTAGCGTGTACTGGTTGCTCGGCCAGTACTGCAGCATGTCTCTCAAGGTACGCGGTATTGAATCCAACGGGGAGACGACGAGCGCTTACAAGACGTTAGCAGAGACAATATTGCCCGATGTGCTACGCAAGGCAGCACTGAATTTCCCCAATGAGTCTCGTTCTGCAAAGCTGGCACTCTTGGCCTTGTCGTCCAAGCTCCTGGCATTTATCCCCTCGACACAAGCGCCTCCGTCTGTGCTGCATGCTGTCAGTAAGCTGCACGCATACATCCTCCAATTGGCCCGCTTCGACTTGGACCACGACATCCGCGATCGCTCAAGGTACTACAAGACTCTGACCTCGCGTCTGGGCTCTGCGTTGGGAGAGTCTGGCGAGGGTACCTCCACCCCGCTGGGCGAGGCAGGACTTGCGTCTAGCAGTGGCAGCCTCAACGGGCTTTCCCCCGACTCCAGCATCGATGGTATTGCCGGCGTCAGGTTACGCCGAGAACAGGTCATGCTCGTTCTCTTCAACCAAAAGGCCGTACCGTCTCTCGTCACTCCCTCTGCTTCCAGCACAAATCTCACTACCGAGAAGGACCCGGCATTCTTCCTCGACCCTCTCACCCTCTCGATGGATACCAAGAGCTTCGATGCGGGTAACCAGCCCACAGATCTCGTAGCAGCACTACCGACCTGGCCGACAGACCCCACGCAGCTCCCCCCTCCCTCGATACGCGACGTCCCAGACGACACCCCCTCGTCCGCCGGCGCAGCCGTGGGCGCCTCCCTCCAACCACAGCAGGTGCGCTCCGTTCGCGCCGCCGCAGGAGCGGGCATCCGCAGTCTCTCCAGCGAGCAATTCGCAAGCGCCAATGGCAGTCGTAGCGGTAGTGGTTCCTCTTCGCCCGTTGTGCTCACGCCTACGCAGTCCCAGACGGGGTCCAAGTCATCTACGGTGAATGTCAAGCAGGGTAAAGGGAAGTATAGGGATCTCGACGATTTCCTGAATGAGAGCGAGAGTGAGAGCGAAAGTGAGGAGAGTACAGAGTCTAGTGATGAGGACGAGGAGGATGAGGATGAGGATGAGGAGGATCAAGACGAGGACGAGGATAGCAGCGAAGAGGAAAGCAGTGATGAAGAGGATAGCGAGGACGAAGACGAGGAGGAAGAGGGTGGGGGTTACCTTGCCGCTCCATTGGTGGCCAAGCCTTTGCTTGCAGAAAGCGGAAATGCTTGGGCGTCTTAGTGAGGGCGGTCCGCGGGAGTCTCTTCCAATTATATCAATTGCAGTGCTTACTTTTCCTGGCCGACTGGCCGAAGCTGTGTGGGGCAATGCATGTTCACGTCTGCACGATTCAGATTAGAACGTTTCCCACGGCAGCCGAAAGCTCGAGCAGCGACGGTATGCCATTCCGACGAGGAGGAGTGACACGGTACGAGGACGAGTGTCAAGCCAATTCGTCGGATGGCAGGAGATCGGTGGCGACGAACAGAGATCGGGAAATGTACGGAGGCGAAGCGGGGAATCTAGCGGCGAGTCATCGGCCGCAAGGCCGACTCAGAAGCGGGGTCTGGCTGTGGTAGGCAAGAAAAGGAATGTGTAGAGCGAACAAGCAACGACGGAGCGAGATACATGAGGCAAGGTCACTAGTCATCAGCCGGGATCTACGAGCTGGAGAAGAACCAGCTGCTGCGAGCCTTCGGCGACTTGGAGCTGATGGGAGTCGGAAGGGCAGTGTTGGGCACGTAGCTGGGTCAGCATAGGGCGTACGCAGAAGTTTCGGGAGAACATAAACGCAGCGCGACTCACTCTAGGCCTGCAGCCTGCTGCTGCACGTTAGTGACGCCAGGGTGCCTGGGTGCACCCGAGGACAGGGCCGTGGGACCGGGCTGGGGCCCTGCCTGGGGCCCGCCACCCCGCAAGGGCTTGGCGATACGGCCAAAGTTGAGACCAGTGTTGCCACCGGCGTTGGAGCCCATGGAGCGGCTCAGGTTCTTGGCATTCTCAAATCGCTCCCGCACGAGCGCCATCTGAGCCTCGTACTTGGCATTCTGTTGGTTGATCCTGTCTTGCGACTCAGAAAGAAGCGATTCAAGGTTCTGAATGCGCTCGTTGCGAGCATTCAGCTTGCGCTCTGCAATCGCAACCTCCTTCTTGAGCGCAGCGTTCTGTTCCACCAGTTGCTTCTGCACATTGGTCAGCTGCTCCAGGTTCCTCTCGAGGAATGCCATCTTCTTTTGCTGCGTCTTGGTGTTGGAGCTGCGTACGACGTTGTTGTACTGTTCGCGAGACTCGTCGAGGGAGATCTCCAACTCGACGACCTTCTCGCAGCGGTTCTGAAGGTCCCGCATGAGGCTCTTCTTCATGGTGTCAAACTCGGCGAGCTGCTGTGACATCGTCTTGCGTACTCGCTCCATCTCCCTGGCCTTCTCGAGCAGATCCTGACCACCTTCGACGCCCGCGGTCGTTACAGCAAAGGCCCGCTTCAGCTCATCATGAGCAGCACGCAGCGATTCGTTCTCGACGTGAAGGGCGGAAAGCTCGCGGGCTTTGCCTTCCGTCTGTCGCTTGAGATCGGCGATTTCAGCTTCCAAGCCCAGAATCTGCTGCTCAAACTGAGTCTTTACGCCAGCTCGAAGCATTTCAACGTCGGAAGCAGACTGGCCTCCTTCCTTCTCGGCCAGCATGGCATTGTATGCCTTCTGGAGCTCCGCGAGGCGGGTCTCTGCATCTTGCTGGGTGCCCAACAAGAAGTCCCGGTCCTGCTGAGCCTCCTCAAGCTGCCTTGAAAGCTTGCGGTGCTGATCCGCGATGTCGAGCATCTGTTCCCGGACTTGCGTCGAGTCTTCGGCCGACAACGAAGACTGCTCCAGCTTCGCGAGGCTTTCTCGGATGGCGGCTTCTTGACCATCGAATGTCTCCGTCTGCAGATCCCGCATCATACGCGCAACCCTCTCTTTCCTTCGGCGCTCCTTCTCAGCAGCGTCAGGGTCTCTGGATTCTCCGGAGCTGCTCTGCTTGTTGTCTCCGAGGGTCTTCCGAATGGCCTCGAGCTCCGTGGTAAGCTCGGAGTTCTGCTCCTTGATGATGTCCATCGTGATGGCAGCCTCCTTGTGCTCGTAGGTAATCCTTTCAAGCTGCAACTTGATGTCGTTGAGCTCGGTGGTCATGTTCTTGTTGTCCGTCGACAAAGAAGCTTCCTGAGCCTTGTAGAAGCTCAATTCTTCGCGAATCTCTTTGAGAGAAGCCTCTGCAGCCTTGAGTGCCGTCTCCTTCTCCGAGATCTGGTCACTCAATTCGTTCTCTCTCCGCAGGAATTCTTCGCGCTCGTCCTTGTCGAGCGATGCAACCGTGGGTGTCTCGGGCCGCGAGGACAGCTCGCGGACCGCATCCAGACTAGCTGGACCAGGGGTAGAGGCAGGGGTCTGGGGTCTGAGGCCATTGACAGAGGCCGGGCGTGGTGTGCTCGGCGTGGCTGGCAAAGCGGTCTTGCCCATCTCCGCCCTGTCGGCCTCTGCGACGTTACCACCGGACCGCCAGACCTTGAGCTCTCCTTCGAGAGAAGCAATGTATTGCTGGTATTTGGCTGCCTCGCCCTGCGCCTTCCTCAGCAGGGCCTTGAGCTCAGCAGGGGAAAGCTCAGCATTGACTCGGGCCTTGTTCTTAATAGATTTGGCCCTCACACCGAAGCGCAGAGTGGATATCGTTTCCTCCATGTTGTATGCGCATGGGGAAGCATTGATGATGAGGGTCGTCCGCGAGTTACCTCCGAGTGACTCTTGAAGGATGCGGGTAAGCTTGGAGTCTCGGTACGGGATGTGCGAAGACTGAGAAGACGAGGGAGAGGTATCCAGGTCAGGGACAGCTGCTACGCACGCTGAGCCGGACATGCCGGTTCTGACTTCTACTTACCTTGCCATCGGTGAGTGCATTGATGACCATACCCAAAGCACTCAAAGACTTGTTGATCTTCTTGGCCTCCTCGAGTGTTTGACCACTGGCGCCAGTCTTGCCGACCTTTTCGGAACCTGCCAAATCGACCAGGTAGAGGTTTCCTGTCTTCTGGCTGCCGGTGTCCGTGTTCTTCTGCTGGATGGTAACCAAGAAGATGGAGTGCGATCGAGAAGACTCGGCATTCATGTTGGTAGACGATACAGCACGAGCGTTGCCTCCCTGGCGCATGATCTCGTACACATCACTCTGGTCCCCGACATAGTAGTCGGAAAGTCCCTTGACGTAGACGCCCTTGTTTTTCTCTTCGTGGATCTGCAGGTTGTCATTTTGCGCTGTACGGGGGTCCATGGCAATCAGATCAGCATGTTGAACTGAGCAAGGCAATGCCTTGGCCTGCAAAGTACTCACGTGCGAGCAAATCACGAATCTTTTCCATGTAGATTTCCATGTACGAGACCTTGACAAGATACTCGAGATTCGGAGGCGAAGACATGATACTGGAGAAGATTTGCTCCGTGATACGTGGAATGATACCTTTGAGGCTATCGTCGTCTATGTCCGATCCCTGCGGTGCGGAGGCGACTAATCTGTCAGTCCTGATGATTTGATACGGACAGCCGTCTCTGACTCGCTCGACTTACCATCATTGTGAACGTCTTACCCGAACCGGTCTGCCCGTATGCGAAGATTGTGCCGTTGTAGCCATTGATGACGTCTGCAGGGCAAGAGCAAGAGACGCAGCAGTCAGGTCGACTGAGCATCTGGAAGGGCCACTGACTCGTGCTTCAGACGGTGACTTACCATCGACAGTCTCCTTGATGCCGTACTCGAAGACATCTTGCTGTCTGGTATTCATGGGGAAGACACGGTCGAACGTGAAACCGGCAGCCTCTGGGCCGCTTGTGGGGCCGCCCTTGATTTTGACGGTGGTGTCTTCCCCATCATCGAAGTCTACCACGATATCGCCGCCCTCCCGCAACTCGAGGGCGTTGGGGGGACGGAATCTGATGAGAGGAGCATGTGGTATGGTGTGGTGTCGGCGAGGGCGTCAGCGTTGCCTGTGGCTATGTTTAGGGGTGACGATAGCTCAGCATTGTTATGCGAGCCCCGCAGCGGGGCCTTACCTTGACACGACTTTGACGTTGCCGGACATGGTGCGGACGTGTGATTGTTCGGCAATGGGACGAATGAAAAAGCTATATGAAGCTATCGACTACGCTGTGCGACCAGCTTGATGGCTCAGCCCGAGGGGAATGCGCGGAAGCTTGTGCGTATATTGTGTATGGATCCGTCCGGGACCTTTGCGACTACTGCCTTGAGGGTCTCAGGTAGGCTTGTCAAGGCCCTCGAGTGGGTAGAGGGGGCAAAGCACGGAAACTAGCTGATTGTTCGGGGTGGATGATGGGGTATCGGAATGGGTCGATGGGTGACGATGGGGTGATTGTTGTGGGAAAGCGTCCAGTCGAGTGCTACGTAAGTAAAAGCTCCGCCCTGTCTCAGTGTTGGCAAGCGGTGTTGGACCGCGACAGGAGGCGGCGCACCTGTGCGTGACTGCTCGCCTGCCTCTTCGCTCGCGTGCCCGCCCTGCCGCCCATCCCCGGCCGCGACGCCCGCCAAGTCGCGGCGCAATCACTCCTCTCCAAGGCCAATGCGCTCAATGCACACAAACACTCACTGACAAGAGAGTTCAGGTGATTCATGCGACGTACGTGAACAGCCGCTGATACGACTACCAAGTACGTTATCACGCTTCGATGTCCCGGACTCTACCACAATGTGCCGTTTGGTCCACCAGCATCACGACTCTCGGATAGCTTGCCCACAGAGCCAGTGATTGATCCTTGACAGCAAGCGGCACATGATCTATTTGTACGACACAAGATGACCCGCGCCTATGAAAGATGCCCAACGGGCCCGCAAAACTGATCCAGTCGGGGACGAGGTAAAGCCCACATCTGTGCTTTGACGGCACAGCTCAAGATTCTCGCTCAAGGATTGCCTCCCGCGCCAGTCTGTCCGACTGCTCCGCCGAAAATGCGGAACTCTTGAAGAGAGCGCCCGGAGCTATCCTGTGATTCGCTCCGGCGGTAAGTGAGACACACACACCCTCCCATCTGCCTGTGAGGGCGGTCGTTAACAGCTTTCACGGCGTCGCTGTTGAGATAGCACATGCTCCGTTTCGACTTGGGATAGCGCAACCTCTTCGCGCCGTATTGTCAAGCGCCGTGCAAATCACAGGGGTTCCTATCGTGACTCGGCATGATGTTCCATGGCAGTGTGCTGCAAGCCATGGTCGCTGCGGCGCTTGAATTCTCGGTGGCGAGATTGCTTTATGGCAAACTGCTTCACCCACGGCCTCATCGCGGCGCATTCGCCTATGAGCCATGCTGGCAAACCCCGCAGTCCTGTAGTCCTGTCGAAAGTAGTGATCATCATCCATTCGTCCATCATCCCATTCCATTGCCATGGTGCTCAACTTCAAATTCAAGATACATCCCGCCTGAATGTCTCAACCAAACCTGGCGGCCTCGTCAAGCGTCTTGCGAGCAGCTGGGTGAGGAGAGCTTCCATTGGCGCGGGGGATCCCCTTCTTGAAAGGCAAATTGACCACTCGAGAAATGAATTATTGACAAGAATGATAAGAATGTCTCTTTGTCGTCTCCAGGTCAAGGTGATTCTTCAAGCACTCGAAGTGCTTGGCACTCTGCAACGGCTGCCCTAGCGACGCCATAAAGTATGTCGGCTCCGAGGCGTCTCGCTGCGAGAGGTGGACGCGCGTGCTTGTGCGGGGCGAGCGGCGGCTAGCTGAATCGAGCCGGGCTCGCGCTGCGCGTCTGACCCCTTTCGCCGGCCCTGGCTGGCTGGCTGCCCTGACTTGCCCTGCCGTTCACTGCGCTTGCGTCGGGTCTCACCAAGCAGCCTAGGGCGCACGCAGAGGGTGGGCGCACGACCGCACCGCACCAGCAGCCACGGGCCTCTTCCTCTCACTGCTCGCTCGCAACCCATCCGCCGCCGCCCGCACTGCACGCAGTGCACACACGCACACACGCCCTGCCACCAGCCCGTTACGCCCATCGGCCAGCCACGCCAGCCAGCCGCGGCCTGCCACGCCCATCCGCCCCAGCGCCCCCCTCGGCCCTGGTGCTGCTCGCTCCGCCTGCCCACCGCCCGCGATCCCACCGCCCGCTCAACAACACCCTGAGAGGCTCCAGTCGGCATCAGCTCGACCTCGACGAGATTGGTCGACCATTGCCCATCGCCGCCTCGCATCACCTTCGCCTTTGCCTTGACCTTGACTCCACCTCACTTCCCTATCGCTCGCCTTGCCTCCCACATCGTCATTGTCTGCTCCAAGACTTCTCGTCTGCACCGCCTGTGCTCACGCATCCGTCATATCAGCAACGCAATCGTCGACATTAGTCCCCTTCCGCCTCTTTCTTGACCTCAAGCTCGGCCTCAACCTCAAACCCCGACTCCTCGCGATCAACTCCCACTTTCTCCCCTTTTTCACCGCCGATTCACTGGAACCCCAAGTCCTGTGCATAGTGCGATCACGTCCCGTCTTCCTGTCGACTTAGGATTTCTCTGCGAACTACCATCTCCATCCGCAGACTTGCCTCTGCATCTTTTCGTCTGCGTCGGCCATATCGATCTCGGCCCCGTCAAGTTGCATCTTAATCGACGAGCCTGCGCTGGACGTCGGCAAACGAAAATACTCGGCGAAAGCACATCTGCAACGGCAGCACTCTTCGTCCTTCCTCAGCATTGCTTCCGTGCCTGTCCTCCTAGAAGGCCGCAAGCAGATCCCACGATCCTCTAGTCTGCTTCCATAGGTGCTCGACTGCAATCGCCTCTGCGGAAGTTTGTCGACCTTACATCCTTCTTACCTCCTCGTCCAGAATATCTCAAAGGTAAGATCTCGGTCTGGTCAAAACAGGGGCAGGCGAAAAAGCTTCCGCATACAGGGGCTTCAGCATACTGGGGTACAGAGTCCGCAAGGCTCAGGCTCTCATGACATTCATCCCCGCTAGATCTGCGACGGAGAGTGGAGCATGGCCTCTGGCGGAGCCAGATAGATCCGTGCTGGTGCGATATCAAACCGTACTGCGAGTTTTGGCGAAGCGCATCGCGCACATGCGTTGAGCCTACGTACCGTGCTCTCCACGCGATGGTCTCCTTGCTGTATCCGTCTCATTCGCGAGACCATACGTGCTCATTTCCCATATGCTGATCTCCCTGCATCGTTTCTTCTCTATCTGCCTCCACTCTCAGTCTAGGCAGCCATGCAGACGATCAAGTGTGTCGTCGTGGGTGATGGTGCTGTGGGAAAGGTCAGTGTGATGCTCCGAGGGATCACACGATGAGACTTGCGAGATATCACTGATGTAGCTCACACACCAACGCGATCTTGCCCGCCCGCCCTCGTATACCCACAGACCTGTCTCCTTATCTCGTACACCACCAACAAGTTCCCATCGGGTAAGGCTTTTTCCGTCCGCAAATTGCCGCATCTGTTGTTGTTGTTGTTTCGGCAGCCTGACCATTGCGTCCTCCCCCTTTCTCGATGCCTCGTGTCTTCCAACAGAGTATGTTCCTACGGTCTTCGACAACTATGCGGTAACCGTCATGATCGGAGAGGACCCGTACACATTAGGCTTGTTCGACACTGCCGGTGAGTAGAGGTGCACCGTTGATAAGACAGGGTATCGCTATTGTGCTCCCAAGTATCATACTGACACAATGCTGCTTTCCCGGCATGTGCCACACATCGCTCTGAACTCGTGTTCTGGATGCTACAGGTCAGGAGGACTATGACCGTCTTCGACCGCTGTCGTACCCGCAGACAGATGTCTTCCTCGTCTGCTTCTCCGTTACATCGCCTGCATCCTTCGAGAACGTCAAGGAGAAGTGGTTCCCGGAAGTGCACCATCACTGTCCGGGCGTTCCTTGCCTCATCGTCGGCACACAGGTTGATCTCCGAGACGACTCGGCCGTAGTCGAGAAGTTGGCACGCCAAAAGCAAAGGCCGGTCACATTTGAAGCAGGCGAGCGTTTGGCACGGGAGTTGGGTGCTGTCAAGTACGTCGAGTGCTCTGCTTTGACGCAGAAGGGACTGAAGAACGTCTTTGACGAGGTGAGTAAATGCTGGCGCCTTTCTAGCGGAGACACGGCCATTCATGTCTGATCCATGTCTTTCATTCCACGCTTTCTCCCTCCACTCCGTGTAGGCCATCGTGGCAGCCCTAGAACCGCCCGTTGTCCGCAAGAAGTCCAAGTGTGTCATCCTCTAATACCCCTCATCCACGAAAGTGGTTGGCTTCTTTCACCAGGACAACACACTTGGCGTCTCACCCACGTGCCCCGCCTTTGGAATTCCCCCATGCCCTCTCTCGTCACTTCTCCCCACTCCTTCACCCTGTCTGGAATTTTGCGGTCGGTCAGGAGCTTTGTCTTTGTCGCACAGGTGATAGAGTAATACACCTGCCTCATCTCCTATCCACCCGCCGCCATCAATTCCTGTAGCTGCGCATTTCGGCCTTGATGGCATCCTCACTCCCTCGCTTTGCCCTCTTTGATGAAGCGTCTCTGCCGTACTTCCTAGGGCTCCCGCCACGGGCTTCTGTCGAATGTTTCTCCTCCTGTTTCTCCTTAGCTTCGCCTCGCCTCTCGCTGTCGCTGATGCCTTCCTTTCCTTTCCTTGCTACGATACGACGACCTTTACTCCTTTCTGCGGTGACGAGGGGTGCCAGTGATAGCAGTGCCGATGGTCTCAGTATTCTCTTAAGTCGGCGCGAAGGCAGAAGGGAAGGCAATGGAAGCGATGTGCCTTGGAGGGACTGTGCGTGTGGGTACCCGGGCTTTCAATCGACAATCCACTCAAAGCTCATGCTCGCCAATGCTCAGTACAGTATGCTCGGCAGCAGTGCGGCGGATATTCCTGGGACAAATGCTTTCAGATCTTTTCAAGCTCCTCCGGGCCGAAGCTGAGCGGCAGTAGCTCCTCTAGCGTCTTGACGACTACTCCCTTCTCATCGTGGCGGTTCTCTCCCAGCCCTCGTGCTGCGTCCGGCTGACTGGGTGCAGCTGTAACAGCCCCCGCCCACTCCTTCCATACCATGAAGATGGGCGTACTGAGCGCCGCAAACTCCCGGATGAACTGCCGGCAGATCCCACAGGGGGAGCAGGGCGACGACGGCAGATCAGAAGATACGGCAATGGCGCGGATCCGGCCTGTAAGAGGCGAGGACTTGCCGTCGCCTGCTGCACCAACCCCTTCTGGGAGAGCAGACGGCGTTGTAGCGGCTTTGACGAGGGCGGTACGTTCCGCACAGATGCCGGCGCCTATGCAGGGAAGGCCAGCAATGTAGGAAGGGTGCAGCCGTGAGGGTGAGCACACTGTGGCACACGGACAATGGCCAGAAATGCGAACTCACCGTAACTAGCGTTCTCGATGTTCGCCCCCTGGACAATCTGCCCACCCTCGAGGAGCAACGCCGCGCCCACGCGGAACTTCCTGCGAAGTGCGGAGTGGAGTAGGGCGGAACGAGTCGTGTCAGTAATTGTGTTCTCGACGGGACCATCGCTCGAGTAAGGCGGATACGACTCACGAGTAAGGGCAGTACGACAGCGCGCGTGCGTCCAGCGCGGATTGGAGGAGGGCGGAGCGTTCCTCGAGGGTGAGGTTCGAAGGCATCGTCTTGCGGGGTACTTGGTTCAGGGATCGAGGGAGGGAATTGCCAGATGGGACGAGGTCGGTGAGAGTTGCAGTGAAGTTGATGGTTTGAAGGGCAGCCGGTTACATCGTCTTATCGCTCGGACGACACCTGGAGACCCGGGCACAGAAAGCGGTTGGTCCGAGCTCAGCTGCAGCTGCAGGGCAACTAATGTTTTATTTTCAACGGCTTATAAGGAGTATGATGACATCGTTCATGCCGCGCCTATAGCTCAGTTGGTCAGAGCGCTGGTCTTCGGATGTGCTCACGCACTGCCGGCTTACCAGAAGTCCTCCGTTCGAACCGGGGTAGGCGCTTCATTTTGCCGCCGCACCCCTTTCGGTGATGTTCTGCAGTCCATCAAGCGCCAAACGCCACGCTCTCGTCGAACCTTGCTTGAATCATACGATATGGAATGCAAATTGGCAGTTGAATTAGACAGTATGTGCGATAGGGGCCCGTTATATACAGCAAATGATAAGGAAGTAAAGGGATGAGCATGAGCATACTTGCACAGCGTGGGATGGAAGAAATGGAGCAAGAACTTGGAGGATAGCATGAGTTGCATCCGCTCGACGGCGTTGGATCAGACGGGAAATGCGATGCGGCCCGCGGACATCCCCGACCCACTGCCCAAGATTGCAGGGTCAGATACAGCGTCTTCTAGTGTCTTCACCAGGGCGTAGACGACACGCAACGGGACACCGCGGAGGAAGCGCGCGAGGGAGGACCAGCTGTGCAGATCGAGGGTAGCGCCGCTGCCGCCGAGGCTGTGTTCGAAGAGGCTCGATGCTGGCGCAAGCATGCTACCGTGTCTACTTGCTCCGATGAGTCGGAGGGAGAGAGTTGGCAGACGCGCTACGGCGGAGAGGAGCCGGAGGGACAGTCCCGCTACGCCGTTGGCGACACCGGCTGCACCGTTTCCGACGAGGGCGCTATAATACGAGGAAGATGTTCCGCCTAGAGGCGAAGGCATAGAGCCCCATGGAGGAATGTAGGCAGCGCCGTTGCCCGATGGAGATGGACGCCCCTGAAGTTGGCTCTGGGCTGTCTGCGAGAGCAGGCCGTATGGGACACCGAAGCCTAGGCCGAGATCGTCGACGCCAAAGTCGTATAGGTGCGGGTAAAAGGGGTCATAATATGTGCACCGAAAGAGGTGGTCGGCGCCACGACGCATGGCAACGAGGGACAGCCATAAAATCAAGACTTGAAGCAGGACCCAGGATCCGGCGACACCCAGGCGCGTGCGGCGCAGCTGCATTCCTGCCTCGTCACGCGAAACGGATAAGAGGGGCCCAAAGAGGAGGGACGACCCGCTTTTGACGCAAAGACCAAGACTTTCCAGCTGAGTGGCAAGTCGATTCTGGGCTTTCTGCAGCTGAGTGTTTTGCTGCGAGTCGGCACGCTGCTCAGCAAGCAAGGCCTTCTGCAAGGTCTCCGTCTCGGACTTGAGCTCAGCAAGTTTTGCTTGCACGGCGGCCTTGTCGCGAATGAGCGAAGCCGGGGCATCCGGGTCAGCCTTGACCGGGAATGTACCCCGCTTTGCCTCCTGTACCTGCACAGGACGAACAATGGTGGCAAGCGGATGGTACTTTTCTTGAAGGGTATTCATGACTTTCTTGATCGTCAGCCTGATCGAGTCATCGTCCACTGGTGGGCGGCCATTGTCAGGAGACAGTTCAGAGGCGGCAACAGCACCGGATCGGCCATCGCAGGCCGAATGAGAGCCGCGGTCAGAGCTCACCTCCGAGTCACGATGGGGACTAACGCTTCTCGAGCCCGGAGGGCTGGCAATCTGACCAAGGTCTTCTATCGGAGTCCAAGGCACGGCTTCTGCCAGCGAAGGCCTTTTGAGTGGTCGCGCTGGTCTCTGTGCGGTCTCTGTTGGCTGGGTCCGCTTCGGAGAGGGCGGTGGTGTAGACTGCCGTGGGTGGCTTGGGCTGCGGTGGTGCCTTGCTGTCACCCGGCGCTCCGGCACCTCGACGGCACTGCCCGCTGCCCCTTCATTCGACCCCTGCTCCTCTTCTTCCTCGTCACCCTCCTGCAACACCTCCAAACTACCGTCCATGCTCGTCGAGTGGCTTATAGAGTGTGATGGCGACGGCGGCATTATGGCTGAATACGACGGAGGTTGTCCCCGATCGGTGACGGGCGCCGTCGCGCTCCGCCTCGCATTCAGCCTTCCAAATAAAGGGCGCAGGGGCGGGCTGCGACGAGGAGAGGACGATGCAGCTGCTGTCCTAGCAGAAGGCAAAGACCTGATCCGCATCCCCCCTGGCATCATGGGCGACTGCATGTGAGACTGCGAGGGCGAGTCGCCTAGGGCAGCAGCGGGACTGGCTACCTCGCTTGCGGCCGGCTGTCTCGTCGGTTCTTCTGAGTCAAGTGTACGTTTGTGATTGAGACGAAGCACATGCCGGGAAAAGGAGGGCGTACCTTCCTGAAGATCTGTCGGACCTGTCAATCGAAACGGCGTCCCAAATGCACCAGGAGGTAGACGGATGGGCGTGCCGAGAGGTCCGTTCGACGGCGCTGGCGGTACCGACTTGGGAGTCGCATTCTGTATTGTCTCGTCCTCCTGTCGCTGCATGGTTTCCATTGCTTTGTCGAGGTCAATCTGTTGTCCACGGCTCCGCAGCGTCGTGGGTGCGCTGATGGAAGATGGTCCCACGAGCGTCCCAGTGGACGCGTCGGCATCCTGCTTGCCCTCGTCGTCGCTCTCCGCCGCATCTTGGCTGTCCTCATTCTCGTCCTCGTCATCAGAGTCGACCGGACTATATTGGACCGATTCGATTGTCTCGGTGTGGTCACTGAAGCGGACCGACTTGCGAGAAGTGCTTCCTGAAGAGGTATTGCTATCGGCACTGGCTAGCATCGAAGGCTTTGGTGCTACTCTGTCGGCAGACGTCTGCAGATTCTCCTGAGGTGCATTCGGTTGAGACGTCTTCTCGAGATCGTCCACATCCTCTTCTGCGCTGTGCAGCGGCGATCGAAGGGCACGTTCCAGCCTTTGGCGAGCCTCGAAGGAGCTGTTTGCAGGCAGACGCGCGTTCGCACTGACTACCTCGGACTCGAGGCGTCTGCGCCGATGCCCGTTGCGACGCGGAGAGTTGGGGCTCGATGGCACAGACTCCATGTCGGTGGACATCCTTTGAGGGGCAAAAGAGAAGCCTGTAGGCGAGGGGCTGGAATGAGAGGAGCGCGGCTGAGAGGGAGGAGACAGCAGCCCGTCATCCTCCTGACCATCGCCTTCTTCGATGAGCGCCCGTCTGCGCCTCTCTAGCTGTGTCTTTGTGAGGAGCTCGATGCCGTCCTGCAGTTGTTGGCTGGGTGAGGCACTGTCGGCAGAAGCAGAAGGAAGAGGCGGAAGATCGAGCTCTGGGCGATAGGGTGATCTAGTCGGTGGCCCCGGCGGTCGGGCAGCAGGTGCAGGTGCAGGTGCGCCAGTCTCAAGACCAAGGCTTCCCCTGGTCGACTCATGCCTGACTGGAGTGGCCGACGAAGTACTACTCTCGCCAGCTGCCGTTAGATGCCAGGTGCGAGAATGCCCGGCCTTGGGCGGCGAGACTTGAGCGGCAAATGCTGCAATCGAGGTGGCACTGGGGGGATGTGATATCCGATGTAACCTGGACACATCTTCATCGAGTCCGCGTTTCCTACTCTTGCTTGCTGTGCTTCCGCCTGCTTCCTCACTTTGATTGCTTACACTGACTCGCGCCTCTGACCGGGAAGTGCTTGCAGATGGAGCTTGGCTTGGGGCGGGCGTCTGAAGTGCAGCTTCTTTGGCTCTCCTGCGCTTTGCTTCGATGCGTTCTTTCACCAGACGATCCCTTTCCTCTCTGCGCTTCCTTCTTCGTGCCTCGGGCTCCTCGTCGCTGGCTTGGTCCACCTTCGCCGAAGGACTACCTTCCGAGGCAAGAGGCTGGGATAGCCGCCGCCGAGTCCTTGCGAGCGCCTGATTGAGGAAAGGCCGTCCTTCCACAGAGATGCGCGAGTAGCTAACCCCTGACGGCCCTGCTGCGTCGGCATCCTCCCCGAGGATGGAGTCGCTCGAAGCCTGCTCGTCGGAGTCTCGTCGAGGTGCACTCGTCAGAGTCCTCGGAGCAATGACAGTGGAAGGGGTCGAGTGGGTGCGAACTTGGATCCTGCGAGGCGTACGGTGGCTCGAGCTCTCAGCTTCTCCCTCTACATCGGTATCACTGCTGGAAGGCAGCATGTGTTCCGCTGAGGCCAAGGCAGCAATGTATGCTGCGCGTAACCTCGCCGTATCACGATTTGCCCCTTGCGGAGATGCTTTACTTCCTTGCGGTCGTGCATGCATCTTCTCTACATCAGCCGCGCCGTCGTCTGACGACGAAGGTGTACTGGTGCTCGTGGCGCTTCCGCTGTTGCCCGCGGCGCATGCGCACATGCCCAGCTCTACCTCACGGTCCGAGCAACGACAGTCGTCGGGACAGGGTCTAGGTGGTAGTTTGGTCGCCGCATTGGATTTGGCGAGGCGCGGAGCAAATGCGGGAGGCTGAGGAGAAGCTGCTGCTGTGAGCGACGAGCGATAGTAGGCTCCCTTTTTCCTCGGCGAGGAAAAGGGCGACGTCTTGGGCCGATATCGCTCGTGAGGCTGGTGCTGGGGCGAGGCGGATGCGCGCACTGTAGGTGCAGATGCGGTCCCGTCGTCGCCGTCTTCGGATGCCTGGTGGTGCCCAAAGCGCCGGCGGTACGCGTCTGAGTTGCGCGAGGGCGGAGAGAGGGTGAAGTGTGACGAGGCATCATCGGGCATGTTTACAAGGGTGGAAGAGGAGGTGGAGACGGAGTCGGTCTGACGTGGGAGCCGGGGGGAGTTCGATGCTGGGGCAGTCTCAGGTAGAAGAAGCAGGCTCTTGCGAAAAGAAGGAGAGGCGGATGCGCTAGTGGCCGTTTTGGCTCTTCCTTGGCCCGGTGTTCTTGCTGGTGAGTCTGCGGTGGAGGCTAAAGTGGCCATTGTGATGACTGCCAATGCAGTCGAGTGGAACTCTGCTCCTTCCGAAGCGCTGCAGTGAGCCCGCCCGTCCGTCCGTCCGTCTGCAAAGGGAATGGATTAGACGACGAGGGAAGGACTTGATGGAGAGTGGCGGGCGAAGGCGGGTATTGTCGCTCGTCGACCCGACGCGGGAGTGAAAAAGGGAGAGAAAGAATGGCCGGGACGTCGATGCTGGAGCGTGGACAGGGGTGGGTCCAAGACGAAAGACGAAAGCAATAGGCAAAAGGCAAGGATGGCCAATCCTCTTGTGGCTCGGGCGGATGCACAATGCTTGCAACACCAAGAGAGCAAACAAGGATCGACCGAGGGCGGCGAGGCTGGGCGGTAGGCGGGGCAGACGCGGGCGGGCGGACGGGCGGGCAAGCTAGGCACCGCGGCGTGCCGCGATGCGTGTTGTTGTTTCGCAGGCAGTGGAGCAGTTTGGCTGCCAGTCGCGGCTCACAATCGATGGGACGCGCCTCCAGTCCGCGTCGTGAGTGAGTGCGTGCGTGTGTGCGTGCGTGCGTGCGTGCGGGAAGAGGATGGAGATTCGGTGAAGTACAGTAGGCAGTCAGCTTCCACCCTGACTCTACAGTGCGATTGAGGCTGAAGCTGACTGTTCGGACAAAGTTTGCTTCCGAGTCGCCTTTGTTTGGTCTTGGCTAACTCGCCCTCTCAACGGCAACTCCAGGCCGCAATTGTCTTCAAGTACAGTACATATGGGCAAAGACCTCCTTGTCCTGACGCGGGCGTCCTGCACCACCTTCTCCTGCTTCCGCCCGTGCTCATCATCCCCATCCAGGAACCAGTCGATGGAAGTTGAACCTGAGCTTGGTCGACGGCGCGCAACGCCCTCGCCCGGCCTCCGAAGGATGGATGATGAGCTGCTG
Organism: Quambalaria eucalypti; assembly: GCA_004016185.1. Taxonomy (NCBI): domain Eukaryota; kingdom Fungi; phylum Basidiomycota; class Exobasidiomycetes; order Microstromatales; family Quambalariaceae; genus Quambalaria; species Quambalaria eucalypti. Next base: position 18,030 of record RRYC01000157.1, read on the forward strand.
ACGTCCCCCTCGCGGGCGCTCCTCGCCTCGCGTGTTGTTCTGGCGCGCCCGCACGCGTCCCTGCGTCCCGCCGAGCCCCTCCCCCAATCGCCGAGCCTAAGCTTCGACACAGAAAAAGGCGACGCGACGCGCCTTTGACTTTGCCTGCGCCCGCGCCTGTGCCCGCGCCGCACTTTCTCGGCCCGACGCAGAGAAGACGCAGAACGCAAACGCATAACACGCGGCGACGCAGGGGGGCGGGAGTTACTGTAGGACCGGTCGGCGCTGGTTGGCGGACAAAGCCAAGAGGCGTCCGCCCCCTTTCAACGCTCAAACTGCCTTGCCTGCCTCGCCTGCCGCCGCCGCCTGCACAGAAGGCCACGGGCAGATGCGAGGCGAGGCGAGGAGAAAGGCGAGGCAAGACGATGCACGCAGTTGTACGCAGGGCGACGAAGAAAAAGGGCAGCCGGCAGCGATGCAAATGCGCAGACGGGATCCCGACGAATTTTTAGAGCTCCGGTTTCTGTGCATCGCTGCGTCTCAAAAAAGGATCGGCCATTCCACTACGCACGCCGCTATGCGTACCTGGGTTCGCAGCACATCATCATTCTCACCGTCACCGTCACTGTCGCTGTCACTCTCTCGCATACTTGCCCACTCACTAGTGGTCAATGATTCCCATATTGAGACGACTGGTCGATGCTCGCGAGGGCGTAGGATACTGTATTGTACATGAATTGCGCGTCTAAGCCACTCTGCTATCCCTGCCATCCCCTCAGTGGTTACGGAGCCGCCTATGCCTCTGCAATGCATCCTTCCTGCTGAACACGCTGCCACACCCATTCCGACCATCACATCGCCACTCCTGCGTCGCCTGACTCTTCTCTGGGTCCACCTCGACGTACAGCACGCGACACTGCTCGCGTGTGAGCTTGCCCTGTCGCATCAGGGACGCCTCCTCCTTGGCGTGGATCGTCTCCCGATGCCGCGCCAAGTCATACGGTCTGTGGAATTCCGTGCCGCAGCGTAGCCCATTGAGCGGCGAGACGTACTCGCAGATCGTCAGGTTCCCATACTGGCTCGCCCCACCCACACCGGTGTTCAGACCGCCAATGTTGGGTGCGCCACCAGTGCCAGTGCCAGGGCCGACTTGACCTGCCCCAGTGCCACCGTACATTGGGGGCACGGCTGGCTCAGAGGCAGCGGCTGACGAGGCGCCGTTGGAGAGGGCGTCCTCCGGGCCAGACGATTGGTCCAGCGCCACGCCACTTGAGCGCTTCTTCCTCACGACGGCGCCAGGAACCCCACCGCGCTTCCGTGCAGTCGCAGGACCACTGCCTCGACCCGAAACGCCGCCCCTTCGTCCGCGGCCGCCACGGCCCGCTGCAGCCCCACGACGGCCTCGGCCCGAAGAGGAAGGGCGGCCCTGCTGATAGTCTGAATCCATGTCGTCGCTGTCGAGCGCCGCAGCGTCGGGAGCTTCGCCCTCTGATGATTCCCATTGACTGCCCGTACCTTCGGAGCTCGTCGAAGCTTCTGACCCTCGACGGCCACTCTGACCAGTGGCCATTTGCTGGGTCGATGCGATCTTGCCTCTTCCAAAGCCGGGGTCTGGTACAGGCAGGCCACCATAAGCGGGCGGGCCGCGGAATGCCGCGCCATTTGCCATGGCCTCCTGTGCTGTAGCATGCGGCGGACTTACGACCTGCGCCATGCTGCGAATGGACGGACTCATCCGCTCGTCTTCCTGAGACATTTGTCCACCGGACGATTCGAGGCCGCTGGCACTGGTTCCAGCGATGGAGGACACGTCCAGCATCGGTGCGCCGTTCGAGCGGGACGCCGGCCCAGCACTCAGCTGGGTCGGGTCTATCTGCAAGCCACTCTCGGCGCTTCCGGGCATGTAGCCGTACCCGCCCTGCAGACCCCTCCCTCGCCCCAGTTGCTGCGGACCGGAAGAAGATGGCGGCAAGGGCGGTACCCTAAAGTCTAACGGGAGACTATTTTGTTGCGCATTGAACGGAGGGAAACCCCGCGATTCGGGGGGGCCGGTACTCATTTCATCGTCAGATTCGCTGCTGCTCGATGAAGAGGCCAAAAACCTGGGCACATGCAGGTTCTGGTGGGAGCTCGCACCCGGAGGCAGCGTGTTTCTGGCAGCGAACGGCCAAGTTCCGCCGCCGCGCTGTTGCAACTGCTGTTGCTGCTTCAGGATGGCATCGTAGTCGAGCGGAGTAGGAGCATTATCGCGAGGAACTCTGAAAGGTCGCTCATCCTCGTCTTCGGTGTCAGGCGTCGTGTCACTGCTTCCGGGACTGAAGATGCTCATTCCACTGCTTGCCGAGGAGCCCGGTTGCATCGGCCGCAAAGGGCCTTCAACATTCGGGACAGAACCCGGCACTTGACCTGCCCTCGCTTGAGCTTGCTGCTGTTGAGCCGAGGGTCGGACTGTGTCACCTCGCAGCAGCTGCGGTTTCATCGAAGCATCCTCTGGCTTGGGAGTGGTGGCTTGTCCCTCTGCCATGAGCGTATCCCGTGCAACCTTTTGCAGGTTGCCTGCGCCATTCATTGCCTGAATGAAGCCTTGCGGAGTCGTCGCAAAGAGATTTCCATTCCATTCCATTCCTGCAAAGTTGGCATTTGCCGACGTGTCCCGATGGTCAAGGAAGGTCTCCTGCGGCGAGACGGTCAGACCTGATCGGTCGCGCGTAAGGGGCCGCCGCTGCGGTTTACCTTGAGCTAACATCTGGCTTGCCTTTTGTCCGCCCAGATCAAAGGCGTTGAAATTGTTGGTTGGGAAGCCAGTCCAGCCGGTCCCAGTCCCCATTCCGAAACCGCCCGGTGGTGGTTGCGTACCGCCGTTGCTCATGCCATTTGCAGAGGTCGTCTGCGGCGGACTCTGACTGAACCATGGCCGCTCAGCGGGCAAGTAGCTCGCATCGAAGCTGTTGCTTCGCCGCCGGGGAGCAGGCGCCGGACGTTGCTGGGGGCCGCCTCCGGTCGCAGACAACATTGCCTGCTGCTCACCAGACTGCTGGGATGGCGACGGCGACGGGGAAGGAACAGACCCCGGAAACAGCAGGTTGCGCTGGTCCTGGCTGAGAGCGGAGCTGCCGCTGCCGGGAGTGGTGCTTGTGCCCTGAGAGGTCGATCCTGATCCAGGTGCTCGGGCGTTGGCGAGTAAGCCGCGGTTTGCATCTGCCTCGGCCACAAAACTTTGGACGGCCGCCTGGAGGGCCGAGTCCATTTCAGCTTGTGAGATCTTGGTATTAGATTGGGGAAGAGGTTGCTGCTGATGCATCGGCTGTCCTTGTACGAGGGCTCGTAGCGGGCCCCTAAGAGCACGTTGGTCGATTCCCTCCAAGTCTTGCTGAACCTGACGTCGAGCAAGCTCCTCCTGAGCGGGTGTCGGATCACTCCTCGAGGGGCGAGGCTGGCTGGTGAAGTGAGGGGCACTTGCATTGGCTGCCATGTCTCTTGAGGACATCGGATCTGCTGCATCGGGATTTGCAGATTCATTGGTAAAGAGGTTTTGCAAGTCTCCCGATTGTGCGCCCGACATGGTCAGCTCGGGAAAGAGACTGGGGAACAACTCTTCGTCTCCACCTTGGCCCTGTCCGCCGCCGCCACCACCACCGAGGGACAAAGATCCAATCGGGGGGCCGAAGCTTCCGCTGGGCGGGTTGCGTGGCGAGGTGTCTGCGAGTGACCAGTCGTCTCCCCAGCTTCCTGCCGTCTGGGACAAGGCAGGTATCCGAGAGGATTGCGACGGGCTTGCGCCCGCGTCGGCATGAATCGAGTGACGCTGTGGCTTGTAGCCAGTCCCCGAAGAGGTCAATGCCATGGGCCTAGAGGTTGCCATGGCACTGGCGAGGCTGCTGAGGGAGGTGGAACTCGCATGGCCCCTGTTGTCGTTGCCGCGCTGCCGTTTTCGGTTGGGGATGCCCGTCTCCAAGCTCAATGTCCCGCTGCCGTGACTGCCTACGGATGAGGGTCCGCCAAAGTCGTCCTCGAGCCTAGATGCCGGGCTGGAAAAGGGCGATTCGCCAGCACCACCGCCGCTACCGCCGCCCAGGGAGGCTGGCCCCGGCGGAGCACGATACTCGGTAAAAGACGGCTTGTCTGTAAATGCGGGGCGTGACGGCTGAAAAGGTTGCTGCTGAGAGGCGAGGAGATCAGGCGCGGTCGAGGTGCCGCCGACTGCCCACGGTGCAGAGGTGAAAGCGTCCGCGGAGGTGGAAGCGGGATCTTCGAAGAGTACAAAGTCCTGTCCAGACCCCGTTGGTCCTAGTGAGGAAGTGCTTTGAAATGGCTGCGGTTGCGGAGGCGACTGTGAATGGTGAAGGTCTTGCATCCTGAGACAGGACTGCCCGGTGTGTGTGGTGGTGGTGGTATGCTGGGTTGGTCGGGGCTGATCCCGCAGGTTCGAGTGGACTCTGAGGTGGAGTCGAGGAGGAAGAAGAGGAGAGTGGAGATGGCGATCTTGATGATGATGATGGTGATGATGCTGACAATTCGATACGGTCGAGCGAGGATAAGGTAGATGTGGAGAGAAGAAGGACCAGAGAGGGGTGGGAAGCGCTTTGGCCGATATGCACACGTCACACGGGCGGGAATAGCAGGGCAGGAGTGAGCCGAGTCTAGTGCGCACCAACTAAGCTTGTGGACATTGCCAGACGCAGTAGTACATAATGGAAGCAACGCCGACGCAACCCCGGGGCGGGGCAGAGCAGAGCAAATCAAGCGTCACGCGCTCTCCCTCTCGGCCAGCGAGCAACGCTTCTCTCTCCTCATCTTGTCATTGACCCATTGGGAATGCCCTCTATAGTCAATGGCGCGATTCAGTCATCGTCACCGGCTTACGGGGCGGGACGTGCGCGCCAGGTGCTCCACAATCTCGACACACGCGGCGTGTAGCCTAAGCTCGCGCCAGCACCAATCATCTCGACCAATAACAGCGACCAAAGCAGTTGACGGCTGGTTGCCTGGTCGCCTGGACGTAGGAAAGTCTGCCTGGCGGGCTTGGGATCTTTGAGTCTCGTCTCATGGAAGCACTCGTCAGAGCAAGTGCCGCCAAGAGATCGAAGTCACGCACGGCCCGCCGCCGACTTGCGATCGACATCTGTCAAGTCGATTTGAATCGCCATTCTCATGTCCCTCGTGGGCAAAGACAAAAGAATTGCATCGCTCGCGATCATCGTCCTCGAGTGTCGTCCTCGAACAACTTGGACCTCCTCGAATGGGCCAGATTTCATCTCCAATAGGCTCCGACGTTTGCTTGGTCGCTGCGCTGAGACAGGATGAGCTCAGCTCCTCTTCCAGGATCTGGGGATCTCCAGGGGGTGAGCTATGTGGAGAAGGCGGCACTAGAGCAGAGGCGCGCTCGGGCGGACGCAAGGCAAAGTCGACGTCATAGCTCTTGTAGCCTCCGGCCCACTACGACCCCGTGAGTTCTCACGCGCGGCCAGAGTGCGAGGAGACGTCTCGGATCCGAAGCGTTGACAACTGGCCCAAGGCAAGAGTGCGAGCTCGCTCTTCGCTGCGTTTCTGGCCCCTTTTTGGTGGACACCATGTCTTTGCAGCAAGGACAGTAAGGATCTCGTCAAGAAGTCTGCATCGCTTCAGCCGTACAAGGAGGGTGAACTCGCAGCCTACGTCGTCTCCACCGTGCCTGACCCTGGCACCTCTGACGCGCGGTAAGAGCCCTCGCTTGTCGCCGCACACGGATGTCGCACAGGACTTGGAGCTTCATCAGTTCCGAGAGGGAGTGCAACGAACTTGCATCAGATGGAACGCGGGGAGGAATCGAAAGAATGGAAGCGTAGAAGATCAGGGAACACAAACGACGCCGACATGGTGTCAAGGCAGCACGCGGCTAGCGGCGTTACTGGTATCTAATCGCGAATGTCCGCACGCTGTCTCCTCTCATGATGATATTCAACATCTCCGACGGCCTGCATGAGCGAGCAGTCTTCTCTTTCTCGATGATGCTGCGATTGACGAGCAGGCCCGTGAGATGGTTGGACATTGTGCCTTGCTACTTACTGTCGAGTCCAAGATGCAAGTATTGTACTTACAGTAGACGGCGACATCTCCAAGTTGCGCTTCATGCCAGTCGATTGACCTACACCAGGTGTTGGACGTCGTGTTGGACTTCGACTCATGCTGGGAGTGGGTGAAGGCCAGGCAGGTCTAGGCGGCTTCACTCACACGTGACTGAAGGGGGAGATGCGCGCGCGCGCGGGCGCCAAGAGCCGAGTCCGGGGTAGGGCCCCGGTGGACGGGTGCGAGAGAGACACGCCCGTGCCGAAGCTTGCGTCGAGGTGCGGCGTGCGGCAACCTCGTGTTGCAAAATTGCCTTGTGCCCGCATTGCTCGTGTCTCGCCCGCGCTCCCAGCAACCCCTTTGCATCGGCATCCAAAGCAAGAGGCCGTTTGCCGCGCCGCGCAATAACGTAGAGACGTGAGAGCGATGTTATGCATGGCGCTGCATAGCCCCACAGCTGCTGCCATGGTCGGGCGGTCTCGAGACGACGTCACAGCTGTGGCTCGTCGATGGCACGGCACTTGTTGTATCGAGTTCAAGGTGGTCGTCGCTGTGGACTGGGTCTCGCGAGCTCAGGAGTCGTCGTTGTTAACAGCTCCCGGCGCGACCCTAAGTGTCGTGCTGCGACAATCACGGGGGCGTGGGCTTCTGACGCAGTGATGCAGCGCGCCGCGTCCCAAGTCACCGTCAGTTTCGCTGTCCCCTGTGCCGCCTTTTGTGGCTTTTTGAGCCGCGAGCCGGTTGCGGTGCTTAATGCAGCCGTGGGGCGGGCTGTGGCCGTTGCCGCCGCCGCCGTCTTGCCAGGACTTGCTGGGTCAATGGGCGGCCAACAGAAACCCCCAGCCAGGGTTGAACTGACGTCGACGGTGCGACTGCCCTGCCCTCCCCTGCCCTCCCCTGACCGTGGAATTTTTGGGAGGACGCGGATCGTGGCGCCTCGTTCCACTGGCGGCGTTTCGAGGTAGGGGCCTTGCACCGCTAAGCTCAGGCCGCCAAGCCCTGAAGCACCTTCGGGAGGCGAATTCTAACCCAACAGCAGGCAATACAGCGCAGGCCAGGGCGGGGCGGAGCGAGAAATTGGAGGACAAGTATAGACTGCAGACGGCCCACGCAAGCGATACAAGGGCTCCGGATGATGGATGGAAGCCGCGTGGGTGCGTGGTGCGTGGAGTATCGGCACAGTCGGCCGCTCAATTTCATCGGTTCGTTGTGCCTCTATGTACGTCGTCTGACTGGCAAGGAGCAGAGCCAAGCAAGACAGACAGACAGACGGATGGACGACCCTAGTGCGGGCATGTGGCTCAACCCGTGAGGATCGCTGATGGGGTAGCCTCCGGCGGAGTGGAACCCATCCTGCCGTCGTCTTGTCTCTGATTGGGCTATGCCCAGCCACGCTCCAAAAGCCCCCGAACCTGTCCATCCGGCCAAAGCCGACGTCAGCAACTTCGTCCACGCTCTCTCCATCCCATTTGCACACACTTCCCACACCCACTGCCACTCTGTACCTTGCCCACACAGCCTCCATCTGCGCTCACCTCAGCACCGCATCTGTTCCAGACCGGCCTGGGCTCTGCTTTGGTCCTGTGCCTCGATAACTGTCCTTCTCGATAACTGTCCTTCTCGCTGCCCTCGCCTTTCGCCATCTCTGCCTTGATCTTGGCAGTTTCTTGTCGCATACAACTTCCCTCTTCACCTCTCACAGGACCTGGCGTCTCTGATTCTCAACCCGCGGCATCTACCTCGTATAAGACCGTTGGACCCCAACGTCGCCCGAAGCGACATCCCCTTTTGCATACACGCACCCGCACCCGCACCCGCACCCGCACCCGCACCCGCACCTGCACCCGCACCTTTGCTCCTCGTTCACACACTCACCAGTTGTATCCGGCGCATCTTTTCGCAGCCTTCAAACATACTCGCACCATATAGCGGCCCCTGCAAGCCCACCTCGAATCGTTGCACCTGCCGTCCGCTGCTATGAGTTCCACGTCGCAACTGCCCGTGCGCGCCAGGCTCCTGGCGTGCCTCCTCCTCGCCTCCCTCGCCTCTTGGACCCTCACGGCTACCTCTGCGTCGCCCATTGCCTCGACGCCCGCCTCGAGCAGCGACTCTTCGCGCAACCTGCGCTCCTACCCCATCACAAGACGAAAGGCCCCCAAGCGGACCGGCGACAAGCTCGTCTCTTGGGCAAACAACCACCGATCGCATCTTCAGAACAAGTACGGCCTCGCCTCCAAGTCCAAGACGAAATCGACATCGGCAGCAGCCTCGAAGCGGACAGAGGGCTCTGCCAGTCTCGTCAACTTTGAAGACGATTCGACGTGGTACACTGCACTCGAAATTGGCACGCCCGCAAAATCCTACAACCTCGTCCTCGACACGGGTTCCGCAGACATTTGGATCGCGCGCGCCAATTTCACGCCGAGCGACTCGTCTTCCTTTGTAAACAAGTCGTCGTCCTTTTCCATCGAGTATGGCTCGGGCGACGTCGCTGGCTACCTCGCTACCGAAACCTTTGTCCTCGCTGAACACACCATCACCGGGCAGGAGTTTGCCGTCGCTACCGAAGTCTCGTCCGATCTCGAGGATGGCACCACGGTAGGCATCGTCGGACTGGGCTTTCAGGCCCTGTCTACCAGCGGCTCCGAGCCAATTTGGTCCTCGGCTGGGGAATCCGAATTTGCCTTTTACCTGGAGCGTGACTCGGATACCACGACGACGACTTCGAGCGGTGGCGGCGACGGCAATGGTGGCTTCCCTGGCGGCACGATCCCAGGCGTGAGCAAGCGAGCAACCACTGACTCCTCGGCCGGCGGCATCTTCACCCTGGGCGGCGCAAACACCTCGCTCTACCAAGGCGACATCAACTGGTCAAATGTCATTGACAAGACGTACTGGCTCATCACCCTCGGCGGCGTCACCTCTCAGGGAAGCACCGTTGACATTGGCTCGTACAACAAGGCTGCCATTGACACGGGCACCACCCTCATCGGAGGGCCCGATGACATCATCGAGAACCTCTACTCGCAGATTTCCGGGTCCTCGGCCATCTCCGGCGCCGACGGCTACTACCAGTTCCCATGCTCTTCCAGCATCAACGCGACGCTCACCTTTGGCAACCAGCAGTACACGCTCAACTCCACCGACTTTAGCGTCTCCGAAGTCGACTCCAGCGGCGAATACTGCATGGGTTCCTTCTTCTCCGTCGGCTCGGTGTCGACGTCCTCGGAGCTGCAGTGGATCGTCGGCGATGCCTTCCTCAAGAGTGTTTACTCGGTCTTTTCCAACGGAGACACGGCTCGCGTCGGCTTTGCGACGCTCGCTGATGGTCTTGGAGGTGGCTCGACCACCAGCACCACCGTCGCTCAGACCAAGCAGGCCAGCGGTGGCGCGCTCGCGTCCGTCGTCTCGAGCACGTCGTTGCTGCTCAGTTGCGCCGCCGCGGCAATTGGTGCTCTTGTCCTCTGAGAAGACTTTGCCTTGCCACTCGACCTTCATGGGCGCCTCTGATTGGCCAGCCCTGCACTCTCTTTAATATACTCTGTAAATACGGTCGCATCAATCGGTGACGGGCAGCAGACAAAGAAGACACTGGGACGCTGGCCAATAGGTATCATCACCGCACCCATCCATCGCGCTGCACTACGCCCCTCACCATCCCACCGTCACTACAACATTCGCAATGAAGCCCCCGATAAGCATCGTCTCAGAAGGAAAATCCGGACTCTCCTGTCAATACCGTATCGCGCGTCTTTCCCAAAGCATAATCCCCTGACTGCCAAGCTTGCATTCAGCCAGGCGCCACGGCACCACCTCCACGCCCCCTTCCCCATTCTGTCCTATCACTCTGTGCTTGCTCTTCCAGTCGCATTGTATCTCACCGCACTCAATGAAACGTACAGTCTATCCTTGCTTGCACGAGGGAGATCCGGGGGGTTTGGGGGGGTGGGACCACTCAGAGCGTGTTGGTAGCAAGAGTTGAAGGGGAGATCAAAGCATGTGGGGTGAGTTTGCCTCTCTGACTGAATCAAAGTGCCAATGTATGAATATTTACAATACAACAGTAACCAAAATCGCGTCGTCGTTGCCTAATCAAAAATGGCGATGCATCCAGGCGTCCAAGACCTCACAGTGGATCTCATTTTGCCTCCGCAGGACGCCTCGCTGCGTCGCTGCCGACAAGTGCCACATTAGTTAACATGGCGCGGAGCGGTGGTTCGGAAGCTGCCGCTATCTACTCCTCTGATCCGTTTGCTGACATACCTGATCCATCGTAGCGTATGCCTTGCAGTCCCCATCATAATATCAACTTCTACAGCCAATCACACCACCGACTTTCCGCAAGACACGGATGTCATTCCGCGTGCGCCCGAGGAAGATCCGGCGCCATGCCCCAAGACAGTGCGGAGATCGAGTGAGGCATCAAGCATCCCAGTCGCGCTGTAGCCCAGCGTGTTGTCGATGCCGAAGCCTGTATGCTCACGTTGATCCTTGCAGACGCACAAGTCCGCTCCGACTTCACTGCAGCTAGCGCTCGTACTCGCGTCGGCATCGGCGTCGGCATCGACCGTCATTGGCACTTCCCCGCCGTCCTTTTCGCCTGGACCCTCGCGTAAAGCCTCCGGAGGACCCATGGCAAACATTGCGCGCAGGCTCACTTCGTCGTCGTCTCCCTCGGTGTCGTGGATGTGCTCGAGATTTGCGACGGCCGCTTCCAGGCGCTCGCTCTGCGAGCGTTCGATACGTGTGCGGACACGTTCGCGACTGGCGGAACGAATTGGGGGGGGGGGCAGCACCAGGGGTGGTCAGCGGCTGCGCTCCGCCGGGGTAGTGTCGCAAATGCTCACCTCAACAGGGCGAGGTAGAGACTCGCAGCATACATGGGCGGGCAAAAGTTGACCAAGAGTCTGAAACTTTCACTGTGCTCAGCACGGAACCAAACCGCAGTGCTTATGGTGACGAACGTCGTCGAGAAGCCGGTAGCGAGCGCCACGCCCATGACGAAGCGGAGAGACTCGTCGATCCCCTTGTCCAACTCGCGACTGCGGAGATTTCGCATGCGGAGACAGAAGCCAGTCGCCAGAGAGGAGTCCAGGCAGGCGGCAATGAAGAAGACGCTTGTGTACACCCGGCGCTCCAGCCCTGCCCTGGAGAGAAAGGCGGCGCCGTGTCGCTCTGCGGAAGGCGTAGTCATCTGCCACACCTCGAGGATAATCACGCACATGTACAATGCTTGTTCTGTAACGAGTCCGCTGGTAAATGTCAGCGCTGCGAGCCGATGCTTCGTTTCCCCTCGCGACAGTCCGTAGTATCGCTTGATGAGGTACCCCTGTGCAAGCGCCGGAAGGAGCGTCCTTGCCGGCTGGACGGCGACGTACTCCCACATGACCCTAGTACGGTAGACTTCCAGGGGCAGCATTTGGCTTTGCCACGTCACCTCCATCATGAGCGCCGCCGTGTAGAGCAAGAGGACCAGCGACAGCGTCGCAGTCGTCACCAGCCAGATTGGGTCTCGATGGGCGTGCAGGATGTAGTACGAGGCTGCCAGGACCGCGCTGCAGCCGCACAGAAACAGGGAAAGGAGGCGTCCAAGGAGGGGGAGGCCGATGCTGGTCAGGTCCGCCGGCTCTGCCGTCAGTGAGTCCATTGTGGTGCGAAAAAAGTGTATGAGGGCTAGCGTATCGAGCGTTGTCGTGTCGCCGAGAGTGGAAGCAAGCGTCGTCAAAGGCCAACGGGGGGCTCATAAGAGGGAGGAGGTGGCCTTTGCGTGCAAGCGGCCAGGGCACTGGGCAAAGGCACAGCCGCGCAGTCAATGACATGAGGCACTGGACCAGGCAGCATATGTTGCTTGGCTTGTCCAGACCCTGCGCCGGTCGACGGGAAGAGGTAAGGCGGCGACCTGGGTCGGGAGATACCTACTATGGCGGATGGCGTGCCCGAAGGGTGGCGCATACAGCCTACCGGCCCGTATGCTGTAGCGTTCAGTACGAAGCGACGATCTCTTGCTTCATAGCAATTGCATCATACCGCAAGCGCTTCTCTCGTATTAGCGCAAAATAGCTTCCTCCCCAACGTGTGGCTTTCAGGAGACACTTTCAGGAGAAGCAATAATCGTGTGAGCAATTGCCGCATCAAACGCCGCTGCAAGTCTTTTGGGCGGCAAATATGCGGCTCATGGCCTATGGCTCGTTGGGCGGCGCCCAAATGACGGTGGTAGAGACTTCGGCCCTCTCTCGTACGCCATCGTTCCGCACATAGACAGTCTGAATGTTATCAAGGGCATTGCCAGCCATACTGCGCCCCCAAGTCATGGACGCCGGAGAGCCTCTCGAGACGGGCTTGCAAGAATTTCGCCGGGTCGGGTAGGCCATCGTGAGCAGTAGGTCACTGCAGTGACACCGGGGCATGGGCTTTAGTGTCTAGCGACGGAAGTGACCTATCCGCCGCAGACGTTACCGGTGGTCTGTGAGACCATTTTCGTTGGGCTTTCAAGGCTTCAATATGTGTGAGATTATATACGCACTACTCTGATGTTCCCTTCAACAGTCCTAGATAGTACAATGGTTAGTATATCCGCCTCTCAATATCCTCTCGGATGTTCGGTCCGCGGGCGATCGGGGTTCGATTCCCCGTCTGGGAAGTTCTTTTTGCTTCGACCAGACGAGCACGGAACGCCCGCCTCTGCAGCCCATGGGCCGGAAGAAAGTTTCGAAAGTCTCCAGCGCGCCGCACGCCTCTACGCTGGACCTACGGGTACGTGTCGCACTTGAATAGAGCGCATGCCTGTCCCAATGCGCTGGTAGTACGGCCGTCATGGTGCTTTCGCTGGCCCTCTTCTTGCAAGCAAATACGTGGTAGACCCCGGGGAGAGGTCAATCCAATCCGCTCGGAACGCCACATCCGACATGGCCGGAGATAGTCGAGGCCATCGTCCGTCAGCAGTCAGCGAAAGGAACTGGCCTTTGGAGATGTGATTCGCTGATATCAGACGAGATAGCTGACGCATTGCGTAGCTCCCACTACTGACCGACGGCGACTGGACCTCCACCGACGTCGGTGGCGCAAGGGTCCAACCTAGGTGTCCGCAAGGGGAAGATCTATGTACCCAGTCCAGAGATACAGGTCTCGCGAGGGCTTCCCTCGCATACCTCTTCCTCGTTTGCCACATTTGCGGCCCAGAGCGCCAAGGGAAAGGATGTGGCTTGGCGAAGCGGAAGCTCGTCGCTCATCATCTGCCTGCCGAGCTTCTTGCGCGGAACCTACCAAGAACACCCAAGACTGGGCTGCCAACAAGTTCTTGCTGGCTGTATGTAAGAGACGCACTGTCAGAAAATCTGTCATCTTCTGCACAAGTTGGCTCCCACGAGGAGCGTGGGCGAAACCTGGCGGGGTTTCAAAGACTTGGAATATCTTCCGGCAATCCGCTGGACGGGTGAACCTCTGGCTCTGGCTCAAGCCCAATCGCATGCGTGCGGGCGCAAGAAGGATTCAAGAGCAATTTTTGTCCTTGTTGACGAAGAGATTGGATGATTGTCCTCTCAGAAGCTGGCGAGCCGGCGAGCCAGCGAGCGAGCTTTAAGTGACGTTGGCGCGCGCAAGCGAAGCGTGAAGAAGGCAAGTAGCAATATTTGTAGGAGGGCAAAGAGCAAATAGCAACTCGGAGTTGAGCTCGCATTGGCCACGCACGCACGCAACGCGTGGGCGCACGCACAAGTGCAGCCGCCGGGCGGCGACGTCGACGCCGACCTACCCTACGCTGGCGACAGGATAGCCCTGGCGACGATGACCATTCATAGTCTTGTCAAATGAGATGCGCCTGGGAAGCAGGGTCTTACTCGAACGTTGGGCTCCGCACGCTGGTCTTTCCAGGGGGCTCTGCCGTGGTGGGTGTCGTTCACTGGGCACCAAAAGGTGTATGACGTCGCGGGCGCGGGCCAAGCCTCGGACCTTGCGGAGGGCCGCGCACAGTCGCCTGCAGGGACATCTCAACGCGATCTCCCTGGCATTCCCTCCTTGGCCATCTCCATGTCGCCGGTGTCTGTTCCTGTTATTGGTTCTCAGGGCTTCTTGCCCAAAGCAGGGAGGCTAAATGGAGCACACGGACGGCAACAGCCGTGGGCTGCCCCTCGTCCGCTGCCCGTCTTCGCAGCACCAGACTTCCTTTGGCCATCACGGGAAACTATGTCGCCCAACGGCGTCACAAGGGTCCGGGAGATGTACGGGCTGTACAATCTTCAAACTCCGCTCCTCTCCTGTCTCGGCCCTGGCGAGCCGGTTGGGGTCCAGCAAGGAGGCGTCTGATTGGCTCTGGCTGGGCGTCACCCGCACACAACACACTTGTCGTCGGAGGAAGAAGCACAATGAAGTCAGCCCGCGTGAATCCGCGTGCCAGCGACGAGATGGCCATGGCCTGGCACACGAAAATCACAACATGACAGACTTTGGTTTACCCGACGGGAGGCTCTCAGAACATCGAAAGCTGCCCCCTGCTGCGAATGCTTGCTCGATGGTCTGGCTCGCGATTCAGAGATTGGCACGGGGCCCTCGAGTTTCGACGGCAATGTCTAGGCTGGAGTGGAAAACCGGCGCGCTGGTGAGGCAGGGCGGCAAAAGCGAGGGACCACCATCGACGCAGACGTTGCATCCGGGCCAGGGAGGAGAGCTCAGGGGCCGGCGCTGGGGTGACTTGGCTCGGTCCTCAACCTCCACCCACGGTTTCTTGCTGCTCCCTGCTTGTTGCTCTGTCTGTCTGTCTTTCGCCCCTCCTCCGTGCGTTGCCCTACTCGCCGCATTGCTGCCCGCACACCGCGCGCAATTCGTCGCGCGGAGCTTGCCGACTGCAGGGCGGCAGAGGAGAAACGTACAATACAACTCGTGCAATCCAAAGTCCGCCCAGAGCCGCGCCAATCGGCGATGAGTCGCAGTGTCCCAGCATCGCGGGCGCGATGGGCCAGTGCAGCACTCCAGCCGTCAAGACTGCCAATCTGCCACTCGTTCCGTGTCACTTAGATCGGACGTCACAGGCGCGCAGCACAGACCAGCGCAGGCAGGTCTTGGACTACAGCGGAAGTGATCACTGATCGTTCGTGCCGCATTGCCACGCGTCTAGCTTGAGACCGGAGGGGGCAGGACGGCAGGCGGCAGGCAACAGACGGCAGCGGGGCGTCCGGCGTGCAAGGCACGCGCACGCTTTGGAAAAGAGACTTTTCTTCATTTCAGGGTCCAGTAGAGAGAGTCGCGGGAAGCTGCCCCGCCTCGCCCCGCCCCGCTGCTTCGGGGGCAAACTGCCCGCGTTGCGGTGTAGCAAACGCTGGCGGCCAGCTCAGTTTCGGCTCCATGCCATGTACCCACGCAGTATGTCGATTGGTGCCACAAGTTGTTCCTTCGTCATTGGTTGATGCGCCCGGCCGGAGTCTATTGGCCGTTCCATTGTGCTCGCCGCACGCCCGTCCTGCCGCCCCTCCCACCGCGCCCCCCCTTGTTCCGGCTAAGGCCAGCAAGCCAACGGATGTTTTGACGCCGCGGTGAAAAAGAGAGCGTGTGTGTCTCATACTGTTCAGGCTCCGTCAGGCAGTCAGCCCGGCCGTCAGCAAAGCTCACTACCGGAGAGGACAGGGTGACCGGCTGCTGTTGGTTTCTCTCCACGAGCCACAGTCTGCGCAGCCTGAATCGCAGGCGGCACGGCTCGCGTACTTGGCGCACAAAAGAAGAGCAAGAGAGAGGGGGGGGGGGGGGGCGGGGGCAAAAAATCTTTTCGATTCGGCTGTAGCAGGGGGGGTGGCGCCAGGCGGCCGGGGGGGGCAGGCAGGCAACTTGGTGGGGGGGGGGGGGTGGGGGGGGGTGGGGGGGGCGGGAAGGGACCACCTTGAAACCCCGGTACCCTGAGGCTATCCGTTTGCCGTCTTCTTGCTGAACAAAAAAACAGCCTACTGAAT
>RRYC01000158.1:0-40646 GCA_004016185.1 Quambalaria eucalypti
CCGCACCACTGCTACACCACACGACAGCCGAAGCCGCCCCCCACCCCTCCGCCGCGCCGCCCCCCCCCGCCCGCTGGGCCGCGGGGGGCGCGGGGGGGGCGGGGGGGGGGGGGGGGGGGGGGGGGGGGGGGGGGGGGGGGGGGGGGGGGGGGGGGGGGGGGGGGGGGCGGCGCTGAGTGAAGTGCGGGTGCGCACGCGCAAATCGTGAGAGCAGTCCTAGAAGGTAGCATTAATGGCAGGATCCATCCAAGTCTGGTTGCGAAGAAGGAATGTAAAAGAGGGGACAAAATGTGGAAGAGAGAGTGTTGGAAATGTAATGTATGCCAATTGTGATTGGACCCACGACCGGAAAGAAGGCCGCTTCCTATGCTTCCTGGAGTGACGACCGTCCTGACACCTGTACTGGAGTGACGACCGTCCTGACACCTGTACCACTGCTCCTGAACCCACTACAGCTCAAACAGCTGCGGCAGCCCTTCCCAAGTCTTCTTGTCGCTGCTCGATCCACCACCCTCTCGTGCAGCCTCGTCCCTGCGCTTAAAGTACTCGCCGCTCTTGCCTCCATACTGCCATTCGGGCTCTTCGCCCTGTTCCTTGTGGAACCATCTTGGCTCAAAGGACTGGCCATCGGCTTCCATCTTCTTTCTGCGTTCGCGCTGGCGCGTCTCGAGCGTCTGCTTGAGATTCTCGGCGTCGTCGACGTTGCCTTCTTCAAAGGCGCGCTGGTCGGGGCGAAGGCGCGTGTCCGTGGGTGGAAGGTACGGCGCCACGTCATCGGTGATTTGGTTGAGGCTCATGGCAAAGTAGGTGAAGCCGTAGTAGTCCTCAGCGTGAGGTGGCATGTCCGTCGCCTCCCACAATACTTGGTAGTTTTCGTCGTCGCGTTGCCGTGCAAAGTTATCGGACCACTTGCCCTTGAGACCCGTGACCTTTTTGTCACGCTCATCGTAGATGGCTCCCTGCACCTGGTTGCGCGAAGCCGAGCCACCCCACATGTTGCCCTCTTTGAACTCGATGACTGCACGTTGGCCAGTGTTGACATTTGTGACTGTCAGCTCTCCGACGTGCTCGAGGTACTTGTTGCCGGCCAATAGGTTGCGCATGAAAGAGCTCGGCTTGCTGAACGTGTATGCGTCGCCATCGTCGAACTCGAGGCGCGTGGACCCTTCGGGGATGAGCTCCAGTGACTTGCCCCAGAACTTGTTCTTGACGGCACTCCAGCCAATGGTGCGCCAACCCTTGCCCTCGGCGTAGCTAGCTACCACGGGTGGTTGGTGAACAACCTTTTCGGCAATGAAGCGCAAGTGCTTGTCCTCACGGACGCATTCAAACGTCTCACCAAGCAAAGGGTTGAATGGTTTCCGACTGGCTCGCAGCTTCGTCGATGCGTACCCGCTGACGGCAAAGGCGGACACCAGGCACAATCTCTCCACCCAGTCTTGACTCTTGCTCGCTCGCTCGAGGAGCTCCGGTGCATACTCGTATTCCTCGCATGCTGCCTGCAAGAGGGAAAGTGGGCAGTTGAAGGAGACGGGAAAGGAGATGGTGGACAGGTCCTTGCCGACATTCTTCTTGAGCATCGAGAAGAGAGACACCTCGTCGCCCGATACTTTCGAGGGTAGTGCCTTGCGGTACTCGACCTTGCTACTGCTTGAAAGATTGTTTTCCGTAGCGCGCCCACCACCTCGCACTGGCTTTCCGTCGTCTTCACGATCAGAGTCCTCATCGTCTTCGATCTCTTCGCCGCCGGAAGACTCCTCACGTTCTTCCTGCGCTTGGTCATCGTGGAGGGAGCCTTCGGCAGCGTCAGCATCGTAGAAGATGCCATCGCCAGTGTTGGTCGTGTGAAACGAGGAGACGCTCATTCTGGACGAGGAGACTTCAGAGGGCATGCCGCCCTGGATGGACCGAAGTGAGTTCATGGTACCATCTGGCCACTGTCCAATCTCTGGGATCTTGCTGCGGAGTGCAAAGGCCAGGTTGGCGTGCTCGGCAGCGAGCTGGTCAGCTACAGTGGATAGGGCTACCAGAGCATCCGACGAGTGGTCATTGCGGGGCATGACGAGGCTTGCCATGCCCTCTACAAGACCTTTGTTGCCCAAGCCGTTGCCTGCGGCCGAACTGCCAGCCTTGATGTCTCGAATTCGGCGTTGCACGTCTTCGATGAGCTTGCCGACGGTGATGCTGGCATTGAAGACGGGGGCAAGGTCTACGGCCACGAGTTCAGAACCGTTGCTAGACGAGACGTAGATTCGCTGGGCCGAGCCGGGCCCACGCTCGGGGATAAAGGAGCGAAGATGGGCGCGCCAGGTGTCAAAATCGGCACTGTTGAGCATCTTGATGTCTGTAAGAGGGCAAAGGGAGTCGGAGCGGCCCAAGTGAATGTGAGACTTGGGTGGGTTGGGCAAGAGGTCGGGAGGACGTGCTACAGCACAAAAGCCAAGCCGAAACTCACGAAATACCGAGGCGCCACTGTCTACGTGCAGGGTGCCATGTCTCTTGCTGGACGTGACGCTGGCGTGCGGGATCTCGATGGCATCCCTAGTAGGCTTGTCTGGGCTGAGCGAGTAGGTGAGCATGCCCTGCTTTGTGAGGATGAGCCAGCGCTTGGCGTAACCTGTGTAGGAGCGAGCGTCAGAGCGGGGGAGCAGAATGGATGAGGTGAGTGCGCCGTGAGGTTTGGGTCTGGTGAATGAGGAGCAGTGAAATCAGTGGCACTCTTCTGTGCCTCTGCGTAACCGCGACACCGACCTTGCATCTTCTTCCTCTTCTTCTTGAGCACCCATCCTGCGTGCACAATGTCTTCGACCTCGACGTGAAGTGCCTCGCGCGGAGGGTGGTGTTGGTTCTTGGGCGGCATGGCTGCAAGCGACTAGGATGCACACTGGCTGCGGCACTGAGTGGTAGGCTTGGAGCGGTTGTGCCAGCGTGACTGGCCTCGACTTGGCGGGTCGAGGGGGCCCCTGTATGGATAAAAAGGGTTGTATGTTGGTACAAGGAAGCAAACTGTGGAATGGGAATGATGGTGATCCCAGCCTTCGGTGTCAGTGCTGACAGGCTGGATGCTGCTGCTGTGTGGAACGTTGGACGGCGTCGACGTGAGGAACGAGCGGAGGAGCAGGCAGGGAACCGGGATGTGGAGCTGCGACGCGGGGGCAGCGGGGCACCTGGGCAGGGGGGGCCGACTCTGAGCTGCGATCGAGCGTTCTCGGCGGGTGACGGCGACAAAGGAGAGTCACCAGGGCAGCGAGGGTTGCGAGTGCGGGGTTGAATTGCTCGCCAGACCTTCGTGGATCGGTGGCACGATCCTGGTTCGCAGGTCAGGGCGCGGCGCGACAGAGGAGCGAGCGGGGCCGCCTTTCCGGTGTGGTGCGTGTGGTACGTGTGGTGCGGGCGGTGCGGCGGACAGACAAGCAGCCTGACCGCGGGCGACGATGTGGGGTGGGGGTAGAATGTCGCAGGTCGCAGGCGCAGGCGCAGCACATCACCGCGGGGCAGCTGCCCAGGGAAAAAGACACCGAGCGGTCGCAGTTGGAACTGGCGTGCAGTGCGTGAAAGCGGGGCCCGATCGCAACGGCTCGCAACTGCCTCGACACCCAGGTCGCAGCTCAAGGCTACAGACAGAGTGTCATGAGCACGGGGGAAAGAGCAATCAGGACTCATTCAGTCAGACAAAAAATCGTACTGTAAGTATTGTACTCAGCGCACAACACCACCAGTGCATGTCTTCAGCGGGCTCAGAGTGCGCCAAGGTAAGCGGCGGGCAAACCGCAAGGCTCGGAGAATAACGACACTGACTGCAGTCTCCTTGGGGGGCAGGCACGCAGGGTTCCATGGGAGGGCTGATCATGGACATCCTGAGGCCGGCAGCAAGTCGACCTGTGCCCAGCCAAGAATGCCCCGAACTTCGCAATGCGTCTATGCCTTGTGAACATCCCGGAGCATACATGTGGACCTCGAGCAGAGCCGGCTAATTCAACCAGAGCCTTGGACACCTACACCTGCCTCTGAGTTTCGTCGCGGCTTCTTGGCCTGCCGGGGCCAGCTTACTCGGATCCGATGCCACAGACTCGGCTCCGGCTTCAGGGCGATGATTACCATGGTGGAGTTCGTCTGGGTCTGTCTGTGTGTGCAATGTTCACTTGGAAACATCGGAAGTGACCCGCCTCCCGCCCCGCTTCAGAGGAACACGTGACGCGGAGGAGAGTAACACAGACACGGCCCCCGCACAGCCGCCCAGCTGCACGCACAGTGGGCACCCGCCTTTGTGTCCGACGAGTTCTATTCTGGCAACTCTACAGGCTGAACCACAGCATAACCCTGACTCTCGCCACGAGCAAACTCGCACCATCCACTCAACGACCCCACGCCAATCATTCGTGCATGGACTCGATCTTGCGCTGGTCAGCTGCCGGCTGGCGGCCTCCAACGGAGCTACCAGGTTCAACAGAGCCTCGCATTGGCGGCGGCAAGCAAGCGGCTGGGGGCGGAGTGCCAACGCGGAACAGTCTTCGCAAAGACGATACGACGGCTCTCGGCGCTGATGTCTGGCAGTGGGCTCGCGTCGGCCCAACAGCTGGGCCCTCGTCATCCTCTGGCATAGACGTCAAAAGCGCTCGCTTGGTGGCCAATGCGCTTCTGGCGGCAAACCAATCTCTGGGTGACGCATCACGGTACGATTTCACCTCAAACACATTCGTCTGTCGTGCCCTCACAGACTGTGAGCCCTGTCCGCCAACATCGCGCAACCACCCCTTTTGCCGTCCGTATGGGAACCGCAAACTCGTCTCTTGCAGCACGATGCTCGACCTAGGCTCGGGCAAGGCCGCGACTACAGGCTCGAATCCGGGTACAGGCCCGTCCCTGGGTGTACCAGGTCCGTACAAGGACATCGTGCACCTGCCCTCGGCAGGCGCGAGCGGCGTCAAGCCATCCCCGCCGCCCGACGAGGCATTCATAGGATGGGAAGCCTGTGGTAAAGTTGTACGGAAAGAAACGAGGGATTACATGGAGTTTGTGGTGAGTGCCACGTGGAAGGTGCCGATCCAAATGCTACGCCTCCTCTAACCTGTGACCCGGGTGGATCCCCCATGCCTCCCTGCCCGCAGCTCATTCTCATCCTCTTGGCACTAGCATCGCTGTACATGCTGATCCGACGCAATCGCGAACTACACAAGTGGCAGTCGATACATGGCTACTCTTCTGCTACTGCCTCTTCGCGCTCAGCGCCCCGCCGGAGAAGAGCGAGGCTCGGCTGAATTCGATTCATCGGTGAATTGTGCTCCTCCCACGCGTGACATTGGGCGACTCCAGCAAAAGTCGATCATTGCAACGCGGGCGCAGTGCGCCATGGCATCACCGACTGCAATGGGTCATCGACCCCTTTCGACTTGGAGGGATGAAACCACCTCGGCCACACTGCTCAGCTTTTCCGCCGCATCACTCCCACGCCCACGCCACGCGCACGCGCACGCCCACCCTCACGCCTCACCGCTCAACGTTGCATCGTTGCCTGTATATACCACGCGGCTCACCGCAAATGCTCTCAGCAAATGTCATGACCCCTACCATGTAACCGTGTCCAAGTACGACCTGAATCCGCAAAATACACAAGGCTTCGGGCTGCGGCCAGAGGCAAGGAATATAGCCTCACGATATCGCAAAACAAACCAATGAGGAAAACATCTAGTAGATGCAATCAAATTTTGCAAAGAGGCTGCAGCGAGCCAAACAAGCGGACGGATCTTCCACGTGCATGGCCGCCGCAGATCAAGAGCGAATGACAACACGAGCATACATGCAAGAACGTTGTGGCTGGTGACAGGGGATGTTGGCAGAGTTACTATTGTGGGCGCAGTAAAGAAGAGGGAGCAGTGTCAGCGACAAGTGTTGCTTTGCTACGTTTGGCAGCCTCTATCCGCACTCCGTCCCCATCTGATTCAGACAAAGTATAATGATTCCGGTTTGGGGTTTGTCTGTCCCGCGCGAGAGTCAAGGCGTGACTTCGCTCCGCAGAGGGAGTCCGTGTCTCATCACCAAGATCGTACCTCTGCAATAGAAAATGGCCAATGATGCTCACCATGTGCGAAAATCCCCGCGTGACGTAGCCCCGTCCTTGTCGTGCGCACTACCCCTCACGATGTTCGCCAAATCAATGGTACCTCATGAGCAGGTGGTGCGCGCGCGGGACATGCGTGCGTGCGAGCTGCAAGGCACTTTAACGAGACTTAAAGTACTCGAGGAGAACGTTGAGACCCTCGGACTCCTCTCCGTAGTCGCGGACGACGACGCAAGAGCAGCCGACGACCTTCCTGGGGTTGCCCTCACGGTCGATTTTGCAGAGACCGGCCCAAGTACCGAGAGTCTTGGGGTCAGAGACCTTGAGGAGGTCAATCTTGTGCTCGTTGCAGAGAGCCTCGATGAGCTTGATGTACTCCTGCTCGGAGCAGGTCTCGACGAGGACACAGAGGTGAGCCTGGCGGCGGTCGAGAGCCTTGGAGCACTCGCGGAGACCGCGGGCAAGACCGTCGTGCATGAGCGACTTCTTGAGGACCTGTTGAGGCGCGATGTGGGTGCCAAGAGTTGTTCAACGTGTCAGCATGCGAACAAACAAAAGGCGCCAAAGATCCTACATTCGTTGAGCTTGATTCTCCAACGCACCTCCTGGAGAGCCTCCTCGATGGTCATGGCACCCTTGGCAGGGGCAGCCTCGGTCTCAGCGGGGACCTCCTCCTGAGGGATCTCCTGGGGAACCTCTTCGACGTCAGACATTTTGTGGATATTAAAAGGGGGGAGAAGACTGATAGAGAAGCTTCTTCGGCGTTGTGGGAGGGTGATGTAAGCGCCTCAGCAATTTTTTGAGGGACACGAGAATGGGCAAAAGTGATGGATTGAGAATGCGAAAGGAAGAGTGTTGCAAAAGGCGACTGCCGATAAAGGCTGGCTGGCTGTGGCAGGCGAAGAGCGAGCCCTACTGCACGTGACTTTGGCGCGCGCAGACGGACTGCACGCTCCGCCGCCGCCGCCGCGCCGTGGCACCAGGCCAGCCGACCGCAGCCTAGCAGAGCGTCCCTCTGCCGTTGCCTGCCCCCCTTGGCCAGAGAGTTGAGCTTAAGCAAGGAAGGCTTCCAGGGAAAGGTGGCCATCCGTACCGCTCGCCCCCGCATTGCTGTCGGTGCGCCCAACTTTGCGAGACTGGCCGTCAGATTGCAGTGTTCCAGAAAGGCCGTCATCAGCATATTGTAAATGACGGGTGGCCGCGGAGGGGCTTCAAAGACAGTTGAAGATCGTGCTCTACGATGCTGGTAGAACGAGTAAGCTGGCTGGAGTAAATGTTGACCGGCCGGCGGCTGTTAAGCGTATTGTACTTCTGAGAACACGCAAGCGCGTGAGGCAGACGCATGGGCGGTACAGCATCCTCGCCTCCCGCCGCCGACGGAAGCCCGACTGACAGGTCCACTCCATCAAGACGAACCCGATCTTGCCGGCTGGACCGACCGGGTTCAGATTCCCGGACGTTGTCTGCGAGCAAAGCTTATCGGGAGGGTCGGCGTCCATACATACGGCGGCAGGTGCTTATGTAAGCGCGTGACAGTCGGGCCTGCCGCGGTGTGTGTGTGTGTGTGTTGGACTCCTGTGCCCCGACGAACACTAACTTGCTGCCAGTATCGAGCCCTGCTCATACACACTCTCTTGGATCCCGTACTTCTCCCTAGCCCTGCCTATCCCAAGACCTCACATGCGCCTACAGTGACTTTGGCATTTGGCAAATACGTCCATACCTACCAAAGGACCGGACTGGCTTCGCCCATCTGGAGCTACGAATCACAGCATTCATGGTCCCTGGAACCTCCACGTTGACGCTACCCGAACCATATCAGGCTCAGTGCCTCTAGCGTTGCCGAATGACCGATACCGGAGCTGCTGCCGTGCCCGGCCCTTCTTCGAGCAAGCAGCAAGGACACAGTCTGCTCCGAGACATCCAGTCACACCGCTTGCCGAGAAGAGTCCGTCACATAGCCTCGGTGCATGTTCGCGGCTTGAACCCCGCCGATTCAAAGACCTCCTGGTCCTCGACGTCCTCTCGAGATCGACTTGCGGTATCCTTGTCCCTGCAAGATCCAGAGCAGCAGCTGTACGAGGTTGCCGTCGGCTTTGCCCCTCCAAGTCAAGCCAGGCAATTCCCTGCTCCAATCTACGTCACCGATGTATCACAGCCCTGCGTCAATGCTGACTGGCCGGTGGACCCTCTGCAGTTCTCACAACCTGGAACATCGCAGCCAGGGTCGTCACATGCTGCGGGATTCGCCGGCCAAAGGAGCCTCTCTCTTTCCATCTGGACGCGGGCATCTCAGTTCGCAGCCGAGTCTGATTCGCCATGGCGCCTTCACTGGCAGCGCGATGTTGAGCTAGAGAAACTGGAATGGATACCAGGTGGGGTGAGTATTGTCTTCGGATTGTACCTGATGTTTGTAACCGCTGCACCGCCCCACTTCCCCGACCTCGTTGACATGTGCTCCCCTGCTTTCTCCGTACAGCTCTCCTCGACCATTATGCGCACATTGCCCCCGAATTCCGTCATCATTGGCTTGACATCTTCGACTTGGGCGCCGCATCCAACTTCAGCCGAGTTCAGACCAGCCGAGCGCGCCGACTCTGAGGAACCTCACTCAAGTACCGCGCATACGTCTCTTGATGACAAGCTCCCGGAGAAGCTTGCAGCTCAGTCTGAAAGGCTCAGACGAGATGCTGTCCAGTTCTACTTGGTCCCGCCCCCGGCCCCTAGTCCTCTCTCCAGACGAAGGAGCTCCCGGAGAGGGCGAAATGATCATGCAGACGAAATAGGGTCAGACCCGGAAACTAGCAAGCGAGGAATTGAAAGCGGTCGCGGTGACACAGACAGTGGAGGCGATTCCGGCTACGACTCGGAGACCGCATACGAGCTGTCTGCACATACGCCTTCCAGGCACGCCAATGCCTCCGGCTCAAGACCTGGCTTGCAACATCGTACCTCAAGCTCTCGTACAGTCAAGGCATTGCGGAAAGGCCGACGGCGCAGAAGTTCATCTGCACTGCGGGCCAATGTCGGGCCAAACCACCAAGACGGTGGTCTCTCCTCGAATGTTACTCAGGAGCATGGGGCGGATGACGACGACACCTCCGGAAGTTCCAAGTGGGGCCTCGCTCGGCACAGGAGATCTGTGCAGCGGCAATTGGAAAAGGAGCAGGAACGGGAAGCCTTGGAACGGAGCAAGCACGATACCCGAATGCTGATAAGCTACGACTACAGTAGGCTCAGAGAGATTCTCGAGGATCAACAGCATGCAACGGATCAGCTTCAGGGAATGCAAGAGGAACGAGAGCACCTCGGACAAACTTTGGCCACCTCGCACAGCGCAGCAGCCTTGTCTCGCACAAGATCGTATACCCAGGGTCGCATTGATCGGTTGCAAAGGCTAGGTGAAGGGGAGGATGACAACATACGCTCCCTCCGTGGAGAGGCTGTCAACAGGCGGGATACTCTCAACCGCCGCAGAGCGAGGCTCGAGCTTGTCAGGCGGCAAATGCAGGCGATTGTGTCTGGTGCGGAGTCCGAGAGAGTAACCTTGACAAATCTTAGGTGAGTGCGCATATCTTCGCAACCAAACAGAATCACGGTGACGCTCATGCTCTTCTCCACCTTGATACCCTCTTGCAGGTTCACGTCCTCGACCCTGGAAGTCCGAGCACACAATCGAAGGGTACACCTCTTGGAGACTCTCTCGGCAATCTATCCCATCGAGCTCATGTCCGCGTCGGACCTGCTCTACTCCATACGTGGGATCCCACTGCCAAATTCCCCAGCGGTTGCCCTCGCGGATTCCCTGCAGAGCTCCAAGAACAAGCTCGATCCAGAGGAGATTGCCGCCGCTTTGGGCCTCGTGGCCCAGCTCGTCTTGCTCCTGAGCTCGTATCTCGGCACCAGCCTGCACTATGAGATTGCTACGGCCGGTAGCAGAGCGGTGGTGCGGGATGGGATCAGCGTAATGAGTGGGCCAAGGAGGTGAGTTACACGTGCTGATTCACGCTGCTTCCGCCTGCTTCGCTCACCTTGAGCTGTACGTCCCTTGAACAGTTTCCCGCTCTATTCAAAAGGCACCGAAATGTACCGCTTCGAGTATGCAGTCTTCCTCCTCAACAAGAACATCGAGCAGGTGAGCTTGGCGGAAGCGCTCGCCCAACACCTCAGATACAAGAGCTCATTCGCTGACCCGTTTTGCCTTCCGCATTCATGTCTCCAGCTGATGAATGCGCACAACATACCCGTCTTGGATCTGCGCCACATACTCCCGAATCTCAACAACTTAATGCTCACCCTCTCTTCCCCAATTGCGATGCCAGACAAGCCAGCGGAGACGTTGACCTCGCCGCACGCATCAAATACCTCTCGGTGGAATGGTGGTGGACCATCGGCCAACGGCCCGGATACAGCATCCCCGAGCTCAACCAGAAACGGACCCACAAGCGGCAGCGGCAGCGGCAATGGCAATACGCCTGCATACAGCTCTGCCTACTCACCGTTGCCGAGCAAAAGGAGCTATCGTACCACGGGAAAGGGAGAGATTGTCCTCTCCTGAAGCATCTGATGGCCACACCCTGCTTGGGGTTTCGCGAGGATTTGATGGGAGGGGGCGCGTTCAGGCGCTGGCGTCCACTGTACATATGACCCATGGAATGGCGAATGGCACACTTGTCCCAGTCTGATGCGTCAACTGAATGCAATGCACATTGCAGTGATGACTTCTCCCGTTCTGCTGGTTGTTGTCCAATCGACTGTGGCAGGAGCTTTCTAGTCAGCACCAAGCAGGGGCAGGTTGCGAGGACGCGAAGATCAGTGAACGGAAATATGTTGCAGGGTGGCGGGAAATGCAGTGGACGACGTCGCAAAAACAGTTTGATGAGCAGTCAAAGGCCGGTACGAGAGGGTCGCAGTCTCGGCTGCCGGGCATTGGAGAGGCGCACGGATGAGGGCAGGAGAGCGCAGCTGCGAGCCGAGTTGAGAAAGACTTTTCCCTCCTTTTCTGCTTGGTACGGCTGCGTCGCATTGCATCAAGGGAGGAGCGACGAGCCCCGGTCCGCTGTCGAACGCAGCCTTTGTCGCCTGACACCGCTGCGACTCCGACCATCACTCCTGTATGCCATTGCCCTGTCGCGTCTTCCGACATCCCGCTAGCCCCCCTCTGCTCTATCCCTTTACTTGTCCAACGAGGTCAAGAACTTTTCGAGGTCGAAGTTGGGCGAGTCTGGGTCCGTGACGACTGTGGTGACGGGGAAGGAAGGCGAAATGCCAAGCATGAATATGTCAGCCCGCCAGCAGGGAGAGAGATGGGTTGATGAGAGCCGTGGCGCTGGCTCTGTGTCGGAGCGCAAACCTCTCTGAGATGTTTGCTGGCTCCCACTGGTTGGAAACAGGATTGTCACCTGTGGGAGGTCGAATCGGCCCCACGTCCACAGCGTAGCCTATCCGCTCGACCATGATTTGGTCATACCAAACGGTGCGGCATTGCTTCGGCGCACGCGATGGCTCTAGCGGTCGGTCTTGTTGCGCTAGTCGAGGCACAGCTTCAAGCCCCTCCTCCCTGCGCATACAGGACATCGCTCTTGCGCCAGCTCGCCTCAGTCGAGAGCCAGGCGAAGTGGACTCGAGCGAGCATCTGGGCTATGAAGAGCCTGTCTTCACCGCCCAACTGTGAGGTCGGTTGACGCGAGTCTTCCCCAGCCAACATGTCCCGTCTCTCGCGTTTTGCCCGCGCCTGGTTGTCCTGCCTTCCTATACCTTCCAATGAAACTGCAATACATCTGGAACTCACCACTGCTCTTAGTGCTTGCAATAGCCTGCAGCTGCTTCTGTTTGTATGCCTCCTTGGCCTGCTTGATGAGGTCCTCCTTCCTCTTCCACTCGGCTCGCTCGGCGCGCTTGTCCTCTGCGGCTTGGAGGGTCCGCTTGTGCATGATGCCGTACCCGATACCTCCCACCAGGGCAGAATAGCGGACGACCTGAGGGAGGTGGGCAAAGGTGTGTGAGAGCGATTGCAAAGGTGACCCGAGCCGTAGGTATGGTTCGCAGTTGGGTATCGTGGTGAATGAAGGGCAAAGGCAGAGCGGGGTGAGCCAGGGCGACCTTCATTTGTGGCCGGACCACTACAGAATGTATTTATGCAGATCTCTGGCTTATCACCACAGCCTGTCACATCCCATCGCTGACGCTACTTACGTTGACCACAGGAGAAGCTGTCATTGTGTATAGGTTGGACCGAGGAGGGGAGAAGGGTGCGTGGCGCGACTCGTCGGGGAGAAGGATGCGAGGAACGGGCCGAAGGAGAGCGGAGGCGAGTATCGAAGAGGGACCGGTGCTGTCGTGGGTGAGGTCAAGGATTCGACTGTGGATTCGGAAAGAGTTGTTGTGCCTCGTTCGGAATCGCAGCTGGACCGACACCACCATTCGTCTGTCCCAATTGGTCCATCATCACCCACGTCCCGCCTTCGGGGCCGCGAGCCGCCGCCGCCAGTCACCGTCCACTGTTGAACCAACGCGCTCGCTGCTCGTTCGTCACCCCTGCCCGCCCGCGAAGATCTCGGCCTGCCCTTTGGGATGCCCTTGGCCTGCCCTGGCCCACCCGCCGCCCCGCTGCCCCGCCGCGCGGCACAAGGCCCGGTAACGACCGACACAGAGACACGGGAGCACGTGACTGTGCTGGGCGACCCGCCAAGGCCAGACACATTCCATTGACCGATGTTCTCGCTCTGAGACTGACAATGACCCATTCACTCGACTCCGAAAGACGCTCGCTCATATTGAAGTCGTCAAAGAGCATGAATGCTGTGGTACGACACATGAAGCAATAGTATGTCTGACCAGACCACAGAGCTCGCGACAATGCTTGGAGCCTGGGCGCGACAGATCTTTACAGGAAGGCCGTGCTGGCGTGGAGTGCGACATGGATAGGTGAATTGCACCCGACATCTGAGCCCACTGCATCAATCATTTCAAATGCGCAATCGACGTTGGGTTTTCGCAAGAACACTTCTGATTGATAACGCGACGCCGAACTCGTATCGTAACACAATCACAATATCCTGCTTGGACAACACCACCGCTCCTGAAGCCACAGCCCCCGATCACAGCCTACATGTCGACCTGTATGGCAAGGACAAGCGCAGGTCGAGAGAGGCGTTGTCAGCTACTGCGTGCGTTCTTTGACGGGTTCAACAGCTTGTTTGCGGGAAACGCAATTCAGATTGAAGTTTGAATGGTTACGTTTTATCCCCATGATTTAGTAAGACTAACGAGATTCCTGAAAGTATGTTGTTCATCCTTTGATCTCGTTCGAGGGACGAAGAGCGGTGCGCAGGCCGCTGTGATGGGGCTGAATACTCACATGATCGAAAAGGTAGCCAGCTGGGTATAAGACGATGAGGGTCGAAACGCAAGTAGGAAGAAGCTGGGCGGGAAAGAAATGCACTGGCCAGCGGCGTCGACGTTGCCCAGGCGCGGACTAAGACTTTTTCCTCTTCGCCCTCCTCGACTGGCACTGGGGGGCGCACGGGCGCGCGCTCGGCAAGCCGCGGCCTTGCATTGCAGATGTGCTTCGAGCAAGAAGAGGTGAGATTGGCAAGGAAATTGTGACGGTCCCACTGCACCCCCCCGGTTGGCACATTCGCCTCGCCATTTGAGGGAAACGAGGAATCTGTGGAACGACGATAGTGTGGGCGGAGAGAGGCAGGTGCCTCGTTTGGAAGTGGGTCGCAGCGTGCAGGTTGGAACGTGGGTGCGAGGGCAATGGTCGCAAGTGCCAGACTGGTTCTTCCGGGCAGAACGAGATTGCAATAGAGCTTTGCTTGTTTCTCCCTCTCCTTCGCGTCGCTCTCTCTACTCCCACTGCCTCAAACCATCCTACACCCAAGCATACCACAATGGCCGACGTCGAATATCTCAAGACTCTCTTCGGTGAGCGACGCCTAGCCCTTTGCCCACGGTCGAGCTGCAATACTGACGCCAGCACTCCTTGACTGTATGCTTCGACCGCTCGCTACGCAGAGTTCCACCCGGACTTCCCCAAGAAGGGCGTCAACTTCTGTGACATCCTCCCCGTCCTGCGCGACCCAATCGCGTTTGAGACGCTCATGACCCACCTTCTCCACCACGTCTTCAGCGTCACCCTTCCCAAGCTTCGTGCAGCGGCCCCCGACGCCGAGAAGAAGAATGTCAAGATTGACGCCGTCGTCGGTCTGGACGCTCGTGGCTTCCTGTTCGGCCCCCAGCTCGCTCAGAGGTTGGGCGCTGCCTTTCTTCCCGTGAGGAAGAGGGGCAAGCTTCCTGGAGAGAATGTCCAGGCAGAGTACGTCAAGGAGTACGGCACGGTGAGTTCTAGCCTCGGGCTGTCTGCAAATTGCAGGGCCACGTACTCATCGTTGCCTCTAACCCTGTTCCGCCCTGTCATCAGGACATCTTTGAGCTCCCTTCACGGGCCATCCCGTCGTCTACTGGCGGACCCGCCAATATCCTCATCGTCGACGACCTCATTGCTACCGGTGGCTCTGCCGGTGCCGCCGGCGAGCTCGTCAAGAAGGTCGGCGGCAAGACCGTCGAGTACCTCTTCGTCGTGGCCATTCCTTTCCTCAAGGGAGAGGAGAAGCTGGACGCCCCCTCTTACCAGTAAGTGCTCGCCCCTGCAAGCGGCACATCTGCCCATGAGGGTCAAGGCTGACGAGAGCTTTTATGTCTTTACCCTTTCTTTTCCCCCTTCCAGCCTTGTTGAGATTGACTGATCGGTGGATCGCTTGGGCTGCTCTGCGTCGACGATCAGGCTTGAAGACGCATCATGACGGAGACCACTCGGCAAAGCAACTACTCATCCCCCGCCGACCGCTGTTCCGCGCCGCAGGGCGATGACAGAATCATCCTCTGTGCAGATTATTTCAGATCCCTCCTCCTCCTTTCGTCAAAATAGCGTCGTAGGCCTTTTCGCATCGTAGAGACCTGTTGTAGCTCCGCTCCTGTAGAAACGCCTTGCAAGTGTGTTCGTTGCTCATTTTGCTGGGTCCGCTTTCCGCCCTGCGTTGCGCGTGCGTGGCTTGCGCACCGTGCGTGCGTGCGTGCGTGCGAGTGTGCCTGCCTGCCTGCCTGCCTGCCTGCGTGTGCCGTGTTGGTTGGGCTCCACTCCGAGAAAGAGCCCGAGCTCAGCGCACCCGGGCATAGATCTGAACCGGTCATCGTCCTTACACGCACAATCTACTCTCACCTCACACCTTTGCCTTGACGGTCACCTCGCTGCCTTCCGCCCCGCGACTCTCTAATTACCTGCCCTGTCCTCTTGCACCATGAGTCTCCACGCTGCCCGACCGGCACTACGCACCTTGAACCGTCCCACCACGATTACGCACGCGGCTGCATTTGCGTCGTCGTCTCGTCTTCTGAGCCCGTCCTTGCCTGCAGTAGCTCAGCGGCCCGGTCTCCAACCGCAGCTTCCCCAGTCCTCCAGTCTGAAGCTGCGCAACTTCTCCTCGACGCCCCTCGTTCGCCAGTACGTTAGCGATTCGGCACACCACTTCGACACCCATGCCTTGGTGACACGGCTAGAGTCCTCGGGCATGCCCCGAGCACAAGCAGATTCTCTAGTCGCCGCACTAGACGACGTCGTATCGGAGAGCTTGCGGCAACTGGAGAAGGGCTGCGTAGGGCGGGAAGAGGGAGAAAAGTGGCGGTATGCGCAAAAGGTGCGTTGCTTGCAGGCACTCGGGTAGGCGATGCATTCCGCAGAGGATTGCGTGTTTCTGACATTAGGTTCGGCGACTCTCCGCCTCCTCTCTCTCGAACCTCGACAGGTTGACTTTGCGAGGCTGAAGTCAGAAATTCAGCTGCTCGAGCGCAACGACTTTGCCATGATGAAGTCCGAGAATGAGCGTCTCATGGCCGACGTCGAGAAGCTCAAACAGCGTCTTCGCGAAGAGGTGACGCGGACGACTGCCGGCGTGCGGCTAGACCTCAACCTCGAGAAGGGGAGGATCCGCGATGAGAGCAGTGTTCATGCGCTCAAGATCAAAGAAGTCGATACCAGGATCGAAAGTGAGATTGCAGGACTTCGGACCAGTATCCAGAGCGCCAAGTTCAATGTACTGTGAGTGTCGTCGGAGTCAGGCCTCGGGAGAGATTCGCCCGCACAGAGGCTCACGATCTTGTTCTCTGCTTTTACTTTGCCAGTCAATATCTAGTAGGTGTAGCCACGGGTGCCGGTGCACTCCTATTGGCATTCATGCGTTTTGTCGTGAGTACTCGATGGCTTGTCGGCCCTGTAGGACAGCCTCGTCCCTCACCATCGCTGACCAACCTTCCGCGTTCATTTTCAATTCATCTGGTACACATTTCTGCGCACGTCGAATTGCAGCTATGATGTGTTGCTTTTCGGCGAAGTGTTCTCTGAAAGGTGCCTTGGTCGCCAGGAGCCCGTCCACCACTGGATCGGACCGAGCCTGGGGCCGCGTGGCACGAATGCCTGTACTCCGCCCACGATGGCCACCCTCTTTCATCGCTGTGGTCTCCCATTTTCGCTTCGACTGTACTTCACACGCTGTCCCGCTCTGCTTCCGAATGACATTGAAAGCGGTAACATTGCATGACATTGGCTGCAAACATATTTGAAACGAGGGAGAGAACTCGAGCGGCATTGAAGCGTAATCAAGCCATAGGCTCCTAGGGTAATAACGATGGCGAAGGCGAACAGGGTCGAGGAATGCGCGTCCGTGAGGTCTGAAGAAATGTACAAGAACAACAGCAGTAAGGAAGGTGCCTGCTTGGAGGAAGTGCGAGTCATGGAGGAACGGAGGGATGATGTGCGAGTCACAGAGTGGGGTAGGCTAGTTGATGCGATGGGAATGCATATAGTCGCAGAGACACGCTTTAGGCTAGCAAGACGAGCGCAATACCTGCGCCAGTAGAAAGGGCGACGAGTAGAGCGGCAAAGGTGGAAGACCCGTGTAGCCTGGTTGCCGAGTCGGCGACAATCTGTGGATTGGGGAAAGAAAGTGGCAGAATGTATGCACCGCGTCAGCACGGGCTGCAAGACGCAATCAAGCCACAGAAAATGCCATTGAGAGCAAAGGCCAGAGCGAGTACGCACCTGCAAGTTGCTTGGATTGGGAACGAGCGCACTCGTGGCTGCAGTCGGCGTGCTGGCTGCTGCAAGACTGCTGTACAGATTGGAGAGGTCGGTGCCCGATACAGTCGACGCGACGCCATCGTACGAGTAGGTGTAATTCTCGGTCGACACGCTGGGTCCAACACCGACGATCGAGGTAGGCGTCGAGGTTGCAGCAGATGCGAAGGTCGTGGTCGCTGTGAATGTGTTCGAGGGGGTGTAGGGCGTCGTAGAGAATGTGGATCCGTTGAGGGGGTCCTCCGAGGACGTGGGCGTGACTTGGGCCAGTGCAGGCGACGATGCTACCAGCAGTGCCAATAGCAAGAGGTAGGGCATGAAGAGACTCATGATCCGCGCAAGTGGCGTGGAGGTGTTCATTGTATTGCTTTCCGAGTGGGGTCTGATTGGTGGGTGTGACTCGAGATGGACAAGAGGTCTGGCTGGCGTGTCTGTGTGTCTCGCGGTAAAGTATTTGAAAGCACCCGCGAGGAGATGGCGGACGCGCGACGAGCAGAAGGAAGGAGTGCAAGTTGGATAGAGGAGAGTGAGGCCAAATCAAAGGAAGGTAGAGAGCGGCAAGGAAATGCTGAAGTCAAAAGGATGTAAAGGGTATCCGAAGGTGGAGAGCACAGTGGGGAAGTGGTGGTGAGGGGAGGCGATCGGGTGGCCAAATGAAGCAAACGGCCCTCGACCTGAGCTCGCCGCGAGTGCTGGTGGCGGATTAGGCACGAGAGCAGAGGGCGAGCAAAGGACGGCGATTGTCGCATCCGCCGTGTGGGGAAAAGAGAAGTCGCAGCGGCAGAAGGAGGGGAAACACGCGCGGCAGGCGCCCACGCGCAGGCGATCCAAGCAAGGAAGAGCGGCCTGTAAAAAGACGCAGCAAGGCGTGGGCGAGGTGCGCCGAGGGAGGAGCACGACGCCGAGGACGAGGACGAGGGGGAAGGGGAGGGAGCGTCAGCCGACCCGAGACGGCAGGCCGAGACCCTGAGCGGGGTGCCAGAAGTCGCGACTCGATGACGCCCCCCCGCACACCGTGAAAGGGAAGCCGGGGAAAGAGGCGTTTAACCTTCGCTTCGTCCGCACCCGTACCGCACGAGCCTCAACAAACATTGCAAAAAGGCAAAGAGGCAAACGCGCCAGACGCGCCAGATACACGACATTTGCGGTCCTGGGCGTGGCAAAAGTTCATAGCAGCTATGCAGTCGATGGCGGTAAGGTATGCTCCTGGCGAGGACGACTCTAGGCTCAACGCCAGCATTCATGATGACGCCCACGCAATGCCAACAGTCATACTCACCTCGACGCAATGCCAACAGCTACGATGGCCTTGGCACAACACAGAAACGCGCGATCGCAAAGCAGACAGAGATGGGTGTTCAGAGCGTCGACGCCTTTCCCGCCACTGATTGCGTTACACACTTACAGTCTTCTCATGAGGATCCTTGTTTTACGCGTTCGCGACCGTCCACCTTTTCCGGTCTCTGCGCGGCGCGAGGCAAGGGCAGCTACGAAGACAAAAGCAATGCTCGAATCTGGCCACTTCAACTTTGCCAGTGAGTGACGTTTGGCAGAGCGCAAATGCAATCTTGTCCTGTGGCGCACGCCACTGCGGTTGCGGACACTGTGTGTCCGGAAGCTTCACGCGATCCCTGGTGCGGATTTGTGCTCGAGTCTCGCCCGAGTGTCGATTCAGGGGTCCAGCATCGGTACATACTTAGAAGAATGGCGGAACGAAAAGAAGTCGAGCACTATACTGCCGTCGGGCCGCCAGCAAGCCGCCAGTAAACGTGCTCATGTGCGCCTCACCCTGCCTCTCGAGGCGGTTGCTGCTGCGTCGCACCCCTCAGCCGGGCCGCGCCATGCTTACGCTGCTCTGGAGGCGGCCCATATCAGCCCGCTTTTTGTCCTCGACTTACCTAGGCCACGGGGACCAAGGCAACTTTCGCTCATGAGGCGGTCCCATTTCAGTCGTCCCCAACGCCACTCTATGTGTGGCGACGCAATTCAGACGGCCCGGATCCATAATGCAGCTGCGCCCCTCGGTTGGACCAGGCTCACGATAACAGCACGAGGAGCAAAGGCGCCCACGTTGCACGGCTACCTCTGGCCCTGGGTCGACAGAGGCAGGCTCTGCCTTGTTGGCATTGCCCCCGCGGTTGGGCGCACAGGCTGAGATAGGCGTCTCGTGGGGGTTTTGGCGGGGGTTGTGGCGCCTTTTATACGCGAACACGCTGAGAACTCGCCCTTGTCCTCGCTCTCGCACCCTTGACAACCTTTGTTCCCCCACCGATCAGACCGATCCGCTCTCAGCTCCATTTGTTTCTGCAGCCCTCTCCTCTCCTTGCCCCCGTCTGAGAATCACCACGCTCCCTCTGCTGACCCACACGCCCACGTTCGCGGCCTCAGCATCTGTCCCTCCCTTGATCTGTCACGCGTAATTGCCCCCTCTCGACACACGTTCACTATCAATTACTCTTCCCTCTTGAACCCGTTCGGCGATGAAAGCCTCCCTTTCGACTCTTTCCACCTTCGTCCTTCTCCTTGTCGTCTTCTGTGCTGCCGATGGTGCCGCCAGGAAGTGCGCCAAACGAGACTGCTCCGTGTCAACGGCGCAGCACAACATTACGACGCGACTGGCCGTGGTCCCTTCGAGCCCTGAGCCGTTGATCAAGAAGCGCAAGAAGCACCACAAAAAGAAGAACGGGCCCAAGCATCATCACGGCAAGGGCCAAGGCGGCGGCGACTGGAAGGGTCTACAGCAAAAGTCTGACGATCCAAATCAGCCCTTCTTCCCTACCAAGCTGGGTGTTGCCTGGGGTCTCGATCCGGGACAGCTAGACCACTTCTCGCAGCAAAAGGTCGGCATGGTCTACGACTGGGGCGCGTCTGCCTGGGGAGCCAACATCCCAGACGGCGCTAGGTACTGCACCATGCTGTGGGGATGGAAGACTGCAGAGCAATACAAGCAGCAGGTCACCGATCAGCCCGACGCTCCTCAGAATTCTGACCGTTGCACCTTTGGTCCCAACGAAGGTGAGTCTGCCGCCTCTATGTATGTCGTGTTGATCCCCATTCACTAATCTGTGCCGCCTCGATTCTCCATCCATGCCACCCGCAGTCAACATCGGCTCTCAGTCCGAGATGACTCCCGAGTCGTGCTGCCAGCTCATGCGTCAGTACATGATGCCCCTCAAGCAGCACGGCTACAAGGTTGGCCTCCCCTCGACTACGCAAGGCGAGGGCGGTCTCAAGTGGATGAGGGAATTTCGCGACGTATGTCGCGACGTCTGGGACCAGAGCGACTGGGGCACCTTGCACTTCTACGAGGTCAAATTCGAGTGGTTCACGGACTGGGTAAACCAGTGGCACAATGAATTCGGCAAGGACATCATCATCACCGAGATGGCTGCCCACAGTTTCGGTGGCAGTCCACAGCTCGACAGCGAGGGCGTCAAGAGCTTCTCGCGCCAAGTCGCCGACTACGTCGCAAAGACGCCTTGGATCCTCAGCGTCGCCTGGACCGGCTATGATCATGGCGACGACTGGGTCAACAAGATGGTTAACGGCGACGGCTC
The DNA here is from genome assembly GCA_004016185.1 of Quambalaria eucalypti. Taxonomy (NCBI): domain Eukaryota; kingdom Fungi; phylum Basidiomycota; class Exobasidiomycetes; order Microstromatales; family Quambalariaceae; genus Quambalaria; species Quambalaria eucalypti. The sequence goes on from RRYC01000158.1 coordinate 20,750, forward strand.
GCCGAGCGACCTCTTCCACACATTTGCCTCTGCGATCCTGAGCCAGTGAAGCCAGGCACTCGGCTGGTCTCTGGTCTTATCTGTTTTCTCACTTGTTCGGTCCTTTACCAGCTCATCCTTGACGGTCTGTGCCTGCCACTTCACTCTCTCGAAGCCAAGATGTTCGGTCACTGGCCCTTTGAAGCCCTCGGAGCGCAGCTAGTCTCGCCCCGAGGGCTAGCGTCGGGGCCTTGACGACATATTTCCCACCTACCACCACCCCATCCCCACGTTTTTGGTTCTGCGATTCGGCTGAGCCGTGCCCAGGTGGCCGGCTGCTTTCACGTCTCATTCTTCCGCTTAGGTCGTCCGTTCTGCATTGGCGCCGGCGCCGATGCTGTCTTGTCCGTTCCAAGTCTCGCGCCTAGATGTCACCTCCGTGGCACCGAGGAGGTTCAATGTTTCTGACTTTCCATACTGGTCTTCGTCGCTGGCGTCGCGGACCTTCACCTTGTTATGCCATTTGGTCAATATTCCCTCTTCACTTGCCTGCGTGTGCGTGACGTATGATGATTGTGATTCTTACGCTTTGAATACCTCAACGTCCAGGAGGATGTTTGTCTTGACGGAGCCAGCGGGCAGCTTGGGTGGCCCAGACGGTGCGTGCGGCTGGCGCTGGCTAGTTGCGGCATCGTGAACCGCCATGTGACCGAGCCCGCATGCTCCTCCGCCTTCACAGAGGCACATGCCGGCACGTGAGGAGTAGGAGTGAGCGGTGATGAAGCAAAGAGCAAGTCCCGGGAGGGCGTGGAGTAGACTGGCTGCTTCGCCTCACGAGCGTCATCTGCGAACCAACCCCCGAGGGCGTCGCTATCAGCCTAATTGTGATTCTTTTGGCAGTGTTCTCTCGCAGTCACTCTAGGGTAATGTAGGGCAATGAGTCAGCAGGGGAGATAAAGTGCTTGGCTGGAGCGCTCGCAAGATCAGGCGTTTGGGGTCCGTTGCACATGGCGCTCGGCACGCCACACGTACAGAGTGCAGTCCCGCGGCCAGGCCCCCTCTGCGTAGTTGCGGCGTCTGCCCCCGCGTCGAGAACACGGCGAAAGACCCGTGGGGGGAGTTGCTTTGCTGCGAGAAGGCGACACCGGCAGCTTCCATGGGAGCCAGTCGGACTCGGCCTGGTTTGGATGTTACTGGACATCTCGCGAAGCTCACTGCAGCACAGCGGACCTGTGCATGTGGCGCCGTCTGCGTCGCCCTGCTTGCAGTGCGGGTGCGGGTGCGGTCGCGGTGTGCCCTCGCCAAATCAAGGGCGAGAGCAGCCGCTGCGGCGTCCGAGAACTTGCGTGCGTGCGTGCGTGCGTGCAGGCGGCCTTTCGACAGTCGAAGCGTGGGTGGGGCACGGGGTACGGGGCACAGGGCAGGCTGCGTGCTGCGTGCTGCGAGCTGCGAGCTGCAAAGTGGCACGGCGCTTGCGCAGTCGCAGTCGCGGTTACGGTCACAGTTACAGTCCTTCGCGTACCTTCTCCCGCCTTCCTTTCCCGCTGTGATGGACTCGCTCGATCGAACGCGATAGTGGACAATACTGACAGAGGCAATGCTGGGACATTGGCACTCGGCTCGATTTCGATTGCGAGACCAGACCATCGAGATTCGCCATGAGCTGCAGATTTCGTCGATGTTTGCCAAGCTTGTCTCACGACCTTCTGCCTGGTGTCTCTGATTCGCACCTTCTTTTTCCGTTCCGCGGTCCCTCTCATCAGGACTTGAGTGCATGGCATGCATGCAATTGAGCTCACACTGGGCGCACAATGAAAGGCCAGGGAGATCTTCGATGGCGGCACTGGACGCCTTGCCGTGCCCTGGACCCCCAACCCCGACCCAGACTGGCGAACCCCCCGACGGCAACCTCCGCCTGGACCTCCTTCGCTCGCCTAAGCACGTCCAGATCGGAGTCGCCTGCACTTGTCCGGGTGAAACGATGCGAGGCGATGCGGTGGCTGTCGGTCTGCCCTGCTTGCGAGCCACAGGGCCCTTTGCGCATCGGCCTCACTTCAGTTGAACCACCAAAGCACAGCTGTCATTCGCGACATCCACGACACACACACACACACACACACACACACACACACACACATTTGCTCTCAACCTACGTAGTCACTGATACCCTTGGCTGCACCTCACTGTTCGCCGCCGCGTTCTTCTGCTTGTGCTGCCTCATCGGTGTGGGTGGCAGCCAGCCAGCCAGGCGCTCTTTGGCCTCTCTCACTCTGCCTGCCTTTTGGCCATTGTCTCACGTCTGTCAGTCAGTCCGGCCATTCGGCTGTTCCACTGCTGCTCTGCATGTCTGCCGCCACCTGCCGATTGCGCAACACACACTCTCTGGTGCTTACTGACTGACTTAGAGCAAAGCCACTCCTTCCCACCTCCGCCCCCATCCTCCCCCTCCCTGTCCTGCCCGGCGCATGTCCCTGCCAAAAAGGAGGGGCCCACCCACACGCGCCTCCCGCGACGCCCGCCCGCGACACACGCGCCCTGAGCCCCAGTGCCGCCGCCGCCGCCTGCCCCCTACCCTTCGCGTCTAAGTACGCGCTAGGCAGTAGGCAAGCACTTGCGCCCTGCGCCCAAAGCACGTCCGACGCCCTACGCCTGTGTGACTGGACTGCTCCGCCATCCTCCAAGTCGTCGATCGAAAACAAGCCCGCACCGAGATTTCCTGGTCAGACGATTTTGGCCAACCCTCGTCGCCGCGAAACGTTGTCGGACGTCACTCAACCGCCGCTGTAAACCTACTTACTCACTGAACCACCAGCACCACTCGCCGTCGGCAACCATTTTCATTCCGCTCACGTCTCCAGGAATCTGGTCTTCCATCTCCGTACGGCACGAATCACCCGCCCCCGTCCAATCGCTCACGTGGTTCCGACGCGCCCCTTGCAAATCGTCACGACCGCGTCGCATTCAGGGTCAGGACCGCCGTCACGGATTTCCCCCAACACACCTCGCAAACACAGCGCCCATAGTTGGACTTGCAACCGCAGAACCGCATCAAAACAAAAGAGCGCTCCCATCGCTAGCGCACTACGCTTGACGCCCGCGTCTGCCCTGCTTCATCTCAGCACTCCAGTCCACAGGAGCGCGCTCACTTTCTTCTTCTAAGGCGTCCGCATCTGCTTTCTCCCATTAATCGCATTCACGAGCGGATCCGCTTCGCAAAACGGCCCGCATATACCAGGCGCAGCTTATCACACACATCGCGCCGCATTCGCACATCGCTCAAGTCGTCGTCATGAAGGGGTTGAAGGATTTCAGGAGATCCCTGAACAAGGATAGGACATCCGGTGGCAAGCTTGGACCTCTGTCGGGAGGCGGTGGTGGGGCAAATGGCATGGCGATGAGCGGGGCTGCGCCGGCGACGCTCACCGGCGTCAAGAGTGCAGTCACAATACAGCCTCCCAAGATGGTCATCAAGGCCATTGCAGATTACCGATCTCGCGCACCCCAAGAGCTATCCTTCCAAAAGGGAGACTTCTTCCACGTCATCAGCGAGCCGGCACCAAATGCGGAATGGTTCGAGGCCTGCAACCCCATCAGCAACGCCAGGGGCCTTGTCCCTGCAAATTGCTTCGAAGTCCTCACAAAGACGGCCAGGCCCGGCCGTTCGGCAGTCACGCCTACGACACCGGGCGCACCACCCCTGGGGGGAGCAGGAGGAGGCATGGGCCTACCCGGTCCATCCTCACAACCCATCCAGTCCCCCGCACAGCGGGCTGCTGGAGCAGCCATCACTGCAAAGGGCGGGGGAGGGCTCTACGCCCACGTCAAATACGACTTTGCTGCAGAGCGCGACGACGAGCTCGGCGCCAAGGCTGGCGAGCCGATCATCGTCATTGCTCAGTCCAACTTCGAATGGTTCGTCGCAAAGCCGATTGGCCGCCTAGGCGGTCCAGGCCTCATTCCCGTCGCATTCGTCGAGATTGTAGATCTCGTCACTGGCGAGGTCATCAGGAACGTTGAGGAGCTCATATCCTCGGGCGTGGTGCCCAAGGTAGAGGAGTGGAAGAAGATGACGGCAGAGTACAAGAAGAATACGATTCCCCTGGGTCGCTTTGATTTCCCCCACAGCAACGCACAATTCGCCCACGCTGGTGCAGCCCAACTACCACCGGGAACAGATCCTAGCGGCATGGCATCCCTGAACAGCGTGGAGCCCGACGGCGCCTCACCTCAGCTGCCTCCCAAGGACGAGCAATGGGCATCGAGCAACCCGGCTGCTAGCAGTCCGACAACTGTCCCGCAGGACGACGGCATGCCGGATGAATTACCGGCCGGGATGCCCCCAGGAGAACCCCTTCCGGTTGGGATCATCAAGTCTGCGCACGTCGACTCTTTCCATTACGAGCAGGGCGATTATTGGTTCCGCATTCAGGCGAGTCACGTCGCCGGCGGGTCTCCCGACGCTCCCGAGTCTGCACCGCGAGCGCCTGATGGCGAGGAGAGGGATCTGATCTTGTATCGCCTCTACGAAGACTTTTACGAGTTCCAGATTGCGCTGCTGGATCATTTCCCTGCAGAGGCAGGCAGGCAGGTGGATGAAAACGGCCAGCAGAGCCAACGAATTCTGCCCTTGATGCCTGGTCCTTTGGAGCGGGTAGACGACTATATCACTGCCCAACGGCGCGGCGACTTGGACCAGTATATTGTCGAACTCAGCGAGCTGCCAGAGTATATCCTGCGGTCGGAGCTAGTACGCCTCTTCTTTGAGCCCAGGCCTGGAGATCACTGCACAACGCATCCACTGGGCCCGTTGGGTGCCACGACGGCTTCTAGCTCGCAAAACTCCCTGTCGCAATCTGTCAAGGGTCCAGAGCACGAAGGAGTTGAAGAGATTCGCACTCCGAATCAGCAGGCTGAAAGCGGCTACAGCAACGGCACGTCCAAATACGCAGAAGACCAGCCAGTAGGCCCAGGGTCGCATACACGCAACACCAGCAGTAGCAGCAAGAGTCATCACGCGCAATCAGCGTCCGGAGCAGACCTCGCGGGACGCTTTGACAGTCTGAGCATGAAGACACGGTCGTCGGGACACTCGGCCTCGAACAGCCGCAGCAGTGGGCCCGGTCAGCCGGGCTCGTCCGCGTCGAACCTTCACCCATCCCACAGTCACATGCAGCGCAATGCCTCAGCGACGACGGTTGACTCGCACGAATCGCGCACATCGGGTGGCGCTCGTGCCAGTGGTGGCGCCTCTTCAGTGGGCGGCAGCTCCTCCCCGTCTTTCATGAAGGTCAAAATCTTCAATCGCGCTAATGACGACCTGGTTGCCATTCGTGTCCCGCCGAATGTGACGCATGCAGCCCTCTTGGATAAAGTCAAAGATCGGATGGGCGCGGATTTCACCGTCCTACGGTACAAGGATGCGAATCCGGAGCCGGGTGCGAGTGGCATGGTACGGATGCACGACGACGACGATTTGCGCGATTGGCTACACTCCAGCGCCAAGCTCGTCCTGTACGCAGACAAGGCATAGGTCCTCCGATCGGAGCACGTAACTGTCGCCTACATGCCCGATTTGCATGCCCAATTCGCGCCACCTCCTCGCCGAAATCTGGTGCTTTTGATACCCCCCACCAACATGCTTCTGCTATGCTTGCCTCGGCGGTACTCTGGATACTCATTCGTACATACAGGCTCATGTCCAGCCTGCCGGGATCTGCCTTCCCCCTTCCACTCGCCATCCTTGCGTTGCGATGCAGTGTTGCATTGCCATCGCCTGGCCGATGCGGCCCTTGATCGCACTCCCTGAGCGCCGGGCCTCATACGTTTAAGTCCATTACCCCATCCTGCTCCATCTGCATCAGGGCATTGGCGTAGGATTGCATGCAACCTCATTCTTTGCCCGTGTGCTCCTCAGCATTGTGTGCCGACTCGTACTGTACGTTATCGATTCGAGCTTTGCGTCTTGTCACTGCGCCTGTCGCTGAGGGGCCCCTGAATCTCTGTTGTCGCATTCGTGTGCTTTCTCTACTTTGTCTCGCCCCGTCGTGCCAGCAGCTGCTTTCCTTTGCTCTATTTTGCTGTACTTTTCTGCCATGATCAGCCTTACGGAAATGGTCTTGGCGACCATGCCATTCAACCAGGAATGAAACTAGACGAAAGTGAAATTGCACTGCGTGAACATAAATTGCCTGCGATGCCAGCGTACCCGCGACCGCGAATTGCCGTCACCTGTCGGTTTTGGGCGTCTAATCCGCCGTCACCTCGCCCCGCTCGGGAGTCCGAGTCAGAGACCAGATCCGACCAATGAACCAAATTGTCATGATCCAGACGATGGCTTGCGTCACATTCATACTAAACGTAGCGTAGGAAGCATTTCCCCGCGGTAGAGCTATAGTCAGGGGGTTTGACGCTGCGGCTGCAGACCTGGCCGAGTACGAGGATGGAACGTGCCGGTAGAAGGTGAGATGGGAATCTGAGGTCGGGCCAGACTCGGGCACTGCCGAGCGGAGGGACAAGAGGAGGGGAGAGGTGAGGTGCGTGTGCCCCTCTGGAAGGAGAGCCGATGGGCCTGTATTGCAAGCGGGGAAGGTGTATGCCGTCAGCCGAGTGTGGTGCTCTCTGGCGAACCCGAATCCGGTGGCCATGAAACTCACGAGTGACTCGCTCCCATTCGGGAGTTGAATCGTCTTCCACAGGTTGGGAGGAGACGGGCGCAGAAGGTGAAAGCCACGCTTCAAAAGCATCTTGTAGACCTCCCTCACGGCCACCGTGGCATGCCCAAAAGACCTCTATGCCTTCGATGCTGACGTCCGCGTAGTTCCCATTGGCCCCTCTGAGGGTGTCCAATAGCTCGTCCCATTGGGGCGTTTTGAATGCCCAGTCGCTTGCTGATGATGCCGACTTTTCCACAGGAGGGAGATAGCGAGCGTGCAGGGGAATCTTTGCGACGTTGCCTTGCCTTTCCATCACGTCGCTTGCGGAGTCAGAACCACGCCCCGGCCAGCGAGGTAGCCGAAGCAGCACCGTCTCTCTCTCCCGATCGATTGTCGTACGACCCGTTCGCCTATCCCTTGCTGGGACAGTCTCCGTCTCTGTGACCAATCCCTGGCCCGCAACGAAGCGCTTTACCGTGCGCGTTTCGACGCTAGCATCCTCTGCTGTGCCGTGCGTCTGGCCGTCCTTATTTGTGCTTCCACTGCCGCTGCTCTGCGACCGCGTCCAGCCAACGGCACGCTCTAGCTCGACGCGCGAAGGGTGTCCAGCAGCGAGGTAGTGCACTGCTGCAAAGGCGGTATGCGGCTCCGTGCCTGCTATTGGGTCTTCAGCAGTCGATGCAGGAGGCTGCCATGGGTCGAGGAAGAGTGCCGGAGGAAGGGATACGAGGAGGTAAGGATCGCACGAGGAAGAGGGCGAAGGGGATGTAAACGAGGGCGGCAGTGGGACGGTGAGGACTGGGTGAAACGAGGTTGGAGATAGCGAGGGGCCTGCCATGGCTGCATTGGTCATTATTCTTTGCCGTTGTGATGGGAACGGACCTGGTAAGGATGTGGTGCTGTTTCGTTCAATCGAGTCCTGCACTGGGTCTTCCCGACGCCGGAATTTTGGCCGAGCCGGCGCGGATCAAGCGGTGGCTCGTGCTCACGGCTGAGCCACGTGTGCGTATAGGGTGGGGCTCCACGGGTTGGTTCCAGCACGCATACGGTGGCTCTCTTTCCCGCTCAGTTCACAATCTCTAGAGGGAGAGTCGAACTACAATACAATACAAAGCTGATGAGGAAGGCTAGCACAGCTGCAAGTCTGCTGACCACTGTGTTCAGCCCGGACTTTCCGCGTCCGCGCTTCTATGCCAGTGGCCCAATCAATATCAGGAGGTGGCGTGATTGCAGCATGTCCTTGCCATAACGTACATGCACCCGTATCAGCGCCCACGACAGAAATTTCTGCTACGTGAAGCGACTCCGGCTCCACCCATCAACACCCAGGTCAGCACTGAGCGTTAAGTACTTGTCATAAATGTAAATCATCGTGTCCATCTCGGCCCGGCCAACCCGAGCCAACAAGCACATCAGCTGCCATCATCCGTCGTGCCGAGGACAAGCGCGGGCCATCTCCGCACAGCAAGACGTGGCAACTTCCAACCGAGCATCTTTCCGAGGCGAACACGCCGCCGTTCGCTAAGATCGCCTCGCTCTACCTCAACCGGCCTCTTTACTGATGCAAGAGGTGTGTCGGTGTTGATCTTGGGTACCTCTTCAGGTACAGCGGCACAAATTTTGGATCCCCGCTCTCCACTCAGTCCCCTCGCTGAGCATAGTGGCTGACAAAATCCGCCCCTAGCTTCTTCGGGCCAATGAGCCCAATCGACCCGGCTGCACTGCGGACTTCAGGCTCAAAGATCCCACGCATTCAGACCTGAGCAGGTGTCTTCCAGAATCAAGAGGATTTTCGCACAGGTCGCCCGGGTTCCGAAAACAATCTCCACGCAAAGCCGCCACTGATTGGATTCGCCCTTTTATTTTACATGCTTACCAAGAGACCCAAATCGATCGCCTAGCCCTTGAAATCAGCTCGCTCCCATAGATCACCATTCCAATCGCCTCCTCTTTGAGCAGTCATCAGACTCGCTCCCTTACCACTTGTATCGGACATGAGCGACCATCTCCCCCCAGCTGCCGCCTCCGGGGCACCGAGCACCACCCCGGCATGGCGCCTCAAAAGCAAAGGCTCTCCCACCGACCCGGCCAAGATGGAGCAGGAGCCGGCAGTCCCCCTTCCTGCCCTCAAGCCCGGCTTGGCGCTCATCAACATCGAGTATGCTGCACTCAATCCAGTTGACTGGAAACTTGCATCGATGCTGCCCTTTTTTATGCAAGCCACGCCCCGTACACTTGGCTACGACTTCTCTGCTCGTATAGTGGACTTCCTCCCACCAGCCGGGGCAGCTTCCGGCGCCAAACGCCTTGCAACGCTCGAAAAGGGTCAGCTAGTCTATGGTCTCTTCCTGCCCGACGCGGTCATCCTCAAGCGTGAAAGGCAGGGCAGCCTGCAGCGATATGCCGTCGTCCCACTATCCATCCTATCTCCGATTCCCAGTCCCTCCGCCGGGAACTCGGAGACCCTCGCCGCGAAATTGACCTCCGAGCAAGCAGGCGGCATCGCCTTGGTCGGACTCACTGCCCTTGAAATGGTCAGGCACGTCAAGAAAGGCGACAGGGTCCTCCTCGTTGGTGGGACGACGGCAGTCGGACTCGTCCTAGCAGACATGTTGCACAGCCCCAAAGTCGGCGCTAAGTGGATTACTGCAACGGCGAGCGGTGCCAAACTCGACTTTCTCAAGAGCCGTGGCAAGGTGAATGAGGTCCTCGACTACCGTGCCCAAGATGTCCCCTCGCTCTTGAAGCAACGGAGCGCCTCTGCAGACTCAAGCGCCCCACAGCCCTTCGATGTAATCCTCGACTGCGTTGGCGACGTGCAGGTATACAAGCACTCTGGCGCATATCTCAAGCCAAACGGACTCTACGCCAACGTAGGAGCCCCGATGTCTCCGGGCGAAGGCGTTTTCGCGGGGCTCCTCGCCCTCCTCGACTTGCAGCTCAGCGCCCTCCTCCCTGCGTGGGCTGGTGGCGCCGGGCGCAAGTACACTTCATTGAAGCTGCACGACAGCGAAGACAGGTGGGATGAGCTCAACGATTTCCTGAAGCGGGGAGATATCCAGCCAGTCACGGATCAGGTCTTCCCTTGGAGCGAGGCACCAAACGCTTTTGCGCGACTCATGACCGGCAGAGCACTCGGCAAGGTGCTCGTCGATGTGCATGGCTCCGAGTAGTACCTTTGATCAGACCGAGTTGGGCGGAAAGGGCCGCGCGCAAGGTCTGCCACTCCCGATGGAGCCACTTGTATTTAACTCTCTTTATCGCGTTCGAATTGCGCAACGACTCAATTTTACAAAATCGGTACCTGTGTCAGGGATACTACAAACAACACAGAATCTGCGACTGTCGCCCTGGGTCAAAGTGGCTCATCAGCCAGCCATCGATTCAGCATATGCACGGCGGGCCAAGCATTCTTGAGCTTGTATGGAACCATGTGTCCTGCGCCGTAGAACGAGGTGAAGGCTTCCAAGAAGTAGGGGGGGTGTCGAGGGGAAAGGAGTCAGCAGCGTGCCCCAAGGCTGCCTGGCAGTACCTATGTAGGAAATGCACTCACTGAGATTACCCCCCGTAGCAGTCTGTCCGATGAGTCTGCCATCATAGTGCCAGTCCTTGAGTGACTCCTCGACGGCAATCTTGCCCGGGTGTTCGATAAGCTCGGCGTTTCGGAGGTTGTAAAGATAGCCTGCGGCAAAGTCTGCGCGGCCGACGTAGAGGAGGACTTTGATGCCGCGCTCTAGAAGCAGCGCGTGGAGTGCGAAGCTTTGAGTCATGAGGAAGAAATCGTCAAAGAAATCCGCGCCGACGTCATTAGAGGCGGCCTCGTATTTGGGCAGTTCGCTGCGCGAAAGTGCCCCAAGGAGGGTGCGGACGTCGTCGCGATCCAGGTAGCGCTCGATCCAGTCCGTCTCGGGGTAGCATGAGAAGAGCTCTGCAGTCGTACAATTTTGGTCCGTGATGTCGAAGGGATTGCGAGCCGGGTTGTTGTACCATGTGAGCAAAATTTCTTCTTCGCATTTCCTGCCCCACATGGTACACAGGTCCTTGGGGTACTCTTCTTCGCAGTACTTGCGTGTGTTTTCCTCGCAGCGGGGCACCCAGGGCTTGATCTGTGCACATTCCCCGATTGAGACTTTGGGAGGTCCCTCCCCCGCAAGCATGGTGCACCCCGTATCATAGAGCGCTTGCCACCAATTGGAGATCTTCATCATGCCATCGCCGATGATAATCGACTTCAAGTTCAAGAGGGAGCCCGGCTCCGGGCTCTTGCCCTGCTCCTTAGCCTTGGCGAGGACCGCCAAGTCCCCATCGACCATTTCGCGGGCGAATTCAGGGATGTAGCGACCGGCAAAGCTCTCTCCCGAAAGGTGAAAGTCGTTGTCGCGGAATTGCTCAAAGGCGGCAAAGAAGATGCGGAAGAAGTGGTAGATGTCTTTGGCTGCATTGGGCGTGCCTGTCACGGGCTCACCGAAGCGCACGTACGAGTAGCCGACCTGTGCATAAAGAGGGTAGAGTGCATGTCTCCGTCAACGTGTGTAGACCTTGCCCTCTGAACAGTAGGTAGCTAGTTACTCACGCCGGCTGGCTGTTCGATGTAGATGATATTGGCTCTCTGGTTCCAGGAGGGTCCAAACACGTCTGTACCATTGATTGGGGGCCCAGGTCGATCTTCCGCGACTGCCCTGCATGGACCATGCTCCATGAGCATGCCGAGAGCGCCAGACCCACCCGGCCCGCCGTTGGTCCACATCAGCACAGGGTCGTCTTTGGGGGAGTTGCGGCTCTCAAAGAAGAAGAAGAAGAGGCTTCGGCCGTCGCTTGTGTCGATGTAGCCAGTCCAAGATGCGACGCTGGGATCGCAGAAGGTTCGAGGGTCCAGCTGCCCGTCCTTGTCGTCGTCACCTGGTTGCTTGTCCTCCCAGGCGCGAGGGTGGCGCTTGATACGGACGCTGGTGCCCGGGAAGTCTTTGTGCACGAGACGGGTAAAGGTGCCAGTTTGCCGCGCGATGATTTCGGCTGGTGTGTTTGTCTGCGCAGCGCCGACTTCTTCGGACGTTGATGGTGGGGGGAAAGGCACTTCGAGGGTGAGGATCGGCTCCAATGCTGGCAGAGCGTTGGGGAAGAAGGGGCGCTGCGCGGGCGCGGCGAGAGCCCCGCTCAAGCCGCCTACCAGGAGCCAGAGGTAGAAGGTGGAGAGTTTCATCTTCTTTTTCAGGCGGGCTTGCAAAGTCAGTATTGGTCGCAACGCTGTCAAAGAAAGGTGAGATAGGGAGGCAGTCATGTGGATGCCGAGACGACCCGAAAGTCTACAATGTCAGCAGAGCCGCGGATATGCGACAGCCTACCAAGTTGCTCAGCCAGAATTGAGGACGAGGCCTGCTGCGCATTGATTGCTTCTCTTGCTGAGCCTCATTTGAAAGACCACGAAAGTACGCGTCGAGCAGGCTGATAGTGTTGCTTCTTGGGACTCAACTGAATAACGGCTGATGATGTCTTCATTGCAACGTCATTCGGGCATATAAACTACTTTGACCTTGATATGGCGCGCGCGCGTGGCATACGGCGCTTCTACCGACATGCCTTTGCAACCCGAGGTTTCTGCGCCCAGAACATTTCTGTTCGGGCGCCTGAGACTCCCAGCTCGAGATTGAAGGTCCCTGCTGGGAAGAAACTCAGCCCTTGCGTCGGAACGGTACCTGCGTCGTAACCGCCTTAGATGGGCTCGTTAGAGAGCCATCGGTTGAACATGTCTAGCGCAGGCCAGGCATGCTCGAGACGGTATGGAACCATGTGACCAGCACCATTGATGGAAACGAGCGCTGGTAGGTGAGGAGAGTTGGAAAACGGTGTCAGCGTACGCAATCGAAGCTTGCACCGGGCTGCACCAGCTCGGAACACTCACTAAGGTTTCCGCCTGTGGCAGTCTTGCCAATGACTTTGCCGTCAGAGTGCCAGTCTTCCAGAGACTTGGCAAAATTGATGGAGTGCGAGTATTCCATCTGGTCGACGGCTCGAAGAGACATCAGCCAGGGGCAGACCGTGTCCGCCTTGCCGGCGTAGATGAGAATCCTCACTCCCCGTTCGAGAAGCAGCGCATTCAAGTCGAAGCTGTTGGAGGTGTGGCGGCGGTCTCCCACCAGGTCGAAACCGACGAGCATCTCATACGAGCTCGACTTGTACGGACCAATCTCGCTGCGCGGGGCAGCGCCGAGGAGGCTCCTGACGTCGTCTCGATCGAGGTAGTTCTCAATCCACTCCGTCTCCCAGAAGCACAGCCTTTCCATTCCGGCTTCACATGGGTCGTGCATGTCGTAGGGGTTGTAGTTGTGGGTGGTTGTAATGTCGGATGAGGCCGCGGAGCAACCATTGGTGTGCAGCGTGCAGAGCTCCTCGGAGTAGTCCTCCTCGCAGTGCTTCTTGATGTTCTTGACGCAGCGGGCGATCCACGGTTTCAGGGCTGCACACTCGCCGATTGTGAGCTTAGGTGGACCCTCTTCACCCATGCTTGTGCAGATGGTGTCGTAAGTCGCGGGCAAGCGCAGGGTACCAGTCATGACGCCGTTGCCGATGATAACGGATTTCAAGTTGAGGAGAGTACCGGGCTCGGGCTCCTTGCCCTGCTTGCGTGCTTCATTGATGATCCTGTGGTCGTTGTCAACAATCTCGCGAGCAAATTCGGGCAAGTAGCGTCCACCATAGCTTTCGCCGGAAAGGTGGAAATCGTTTGATCGGAATTGCTCGAATGCAGCAAAGAAGATCCTGAAGAATTGGTAGACGTCGCGGCTAGCCTTGACGGTGTCGTATACGGGGTCCCCAAAACGTACGTAGGAGTAACCAACGCCAGCGGGCTGCTCGATGTACACCATGTTGGCTCTGGTATTCCATGATGGCTCAAAGTAGTCGGTGCCATTGATGGGAGGGCCTGGCCGCCTCTCCTTTACGGCGCGGCACGGACCGTGCTCCATGAAGAGTCCAATGGAAGAGGAGCTACCGGGTCCTCCGTTGGTCCACATAACAACGGGATCTTCGGCTGGACTGCTTCGGCTTTCAAAGAAGAAGAAGAAGAGACTGCGGCCATCGATGGTATCGATGTAGCCGGTCCAGGAGGCCACGGTAGGGTCACAAAATGCATTTGGGTCAAGCTCGTTGGCTTTAAACCCCTTCTCCCGGGCCGGCGCGTGGCGCTTGATGCGTACACTCGTCTCGGGGAAGTCTCGGTGGATAAGCCTGGCGAAAGAGCCATTCTGAGCCGCTATGAGTTGGTCGGGCTTGAGGCTCTGAGAGAAGCCCAAGGAGGACGGGCCAAAGGGCAGCTCTATAGTGAGCATGTGGTCGCTCTGCGTCTCCATGGCAACATTGGCGGCGACGTTGAAGGGGAGCTGGTGGGTAGCTAGTACCAAACCGACGGCGCCCAGAAGCAAACAGCTGGCCGACTTCAGAAGGTGTACCATGGCGATTGTCGGAGAGTCGGAGTGTAGGTGAAGGGAGGGAATAGCCGCGGTGGTAGATGCGGTCTCACGTGGCCAAGGATGCGCTGAATGAGATGAGCCAAGTCCCGCGCGTCAGAGGGGGGAGCTTGATCGCGCAATTGAGGTGAATACGTGTACAGTAGTCGAGGTTCCAAGCAGATGCTACGGCCTCCTGATACGCGGTCGCGTAACCTCTACCTCCACGCCGCACCAGGCGCGTGAGGCTCCTGCAGCACGCCGCCAGTCGCGCCGCCGGCATTCTCCATCCCACCCGGCAAGTAGAATGTTGGCGCATCCTTTCCATACTCGTAAGTTTGCCGAGCACTGCGGGCTGCCGAGGAAGGCCATCGGGCAAGGCTCCTGCACACCGGCCAGCGGACGCACTCAAGACGGATTCAAGGCGGAGGAGAGGGTCAGTGGCAGTCCAATAGGACAGCAGCGCGTCGCGCGTCTGTCCGGCCCAGGAGTCCGAGTGGACTAGGATATGAATGCTCATCGTGCCGTCGATGCTTCGCTACCCCTCGGCGATGCGTATGTGTCAACAATCAGGCAGTCTTTCCTGGTCTGCCAGGACCGGCAAGCTTGTAGAATGGCTGCAAGCCCTCGGAAGCCGCCTTCTATTGAGTAGAGCCCACCTTGGAATGACTTGACTGGATCAACTCAGGGACGCGTGCGTCCGTGCGTCACGCACTGATCAGGCTCATTCGCATCGCCGGACGCGAAGAAAAACAAGACGCGAAACCGCCGCGAAACCGCTTCGTGCCGACGCTCCAAGTGGGGACACAACCACCGCAGCTTCGTACGAGACCAGGCAGACCTGGGCCAATCGCCCGTCATCAAAGCAGGTTACAACATGTCAACACGATTGAGTAAATGGAGGGCACAGAAGTGATATACAGGGCGGATACAAGGGACACAAGAACAAGAGTAGTGACGAAGGCGTAATGGGCTCGGACAGCTTGCGGCGCCGACTAGTAGACATGGACATACGTAAACGAATGTGATGAGGTTATTGGTAGTTGGCACCATGCCTTTGAGGCCCGATTAGATGGCAGAAGTGGACGTCTTGACATCGAGAAACCTTGATGCAGTGGCGTCGGTACACGTGGGTGGCGGTCGCGTCGTCACAGCTTGGCGTGCCTTCGGCAAGACGTGGTAGCATATTTACTTCTTGTTCTTGGGGTTCCTGGAAGGAGGGGACGGAATGACACGAAAAGGGAATGATGATCAGCCTCTGGCATGTTGACGCGAGGATAGCGTTTCCTCGCACACGCGTACGCGTACGGCGTTCCGTCGCGTCCACTCACTCTGGGGACTTGGCCCAGCTGGAGGCGGCCTCCTTGAAACGCGTCTTGTGGTCGAGGTTAGGCTTCTCCTCCTTGAGCTTGGCGAGCTGCTTCTTCATGAAGAGCTATGCCATTCGAAACAAGAGGGAGAGATCATAGGTCACCATGGTCGGCGCGTCAGCTCATGTGGGAAGCGTGAACGGCGGCGGCGGGGGCGGCCCCGCCCGCGACGCGTGACTGCATCTGTGGTGTGCGACGAGGTGCATGAGGACTCACGTTGTAAGGAGACGCGCCCTTCTTGCCCTTTGCGCCAGTGGTAGCCTTCTTGGGGGGCATTTTGGAATGTTTGAGGGTGTTGTGGTGGGTGTTTGTGGAGGGTCAAGTTGGTGAGTCGAGGAAGTTGTGTTGAGAGGAAAGAAGGGGAAATGTGGGCGCGTCCTTTGGGTCCAATGCAACGACTTCATATACCTGGCGGGCGCTGCCCAGGCCCTGGCTCCTTTGGCTCGCTCCGTCCGCTTTCGGGCGCGCCGCGTTTTGCGCGAGCGGGCCGTGGAGGTCTTCGTGTGGGCGTGTGTGTGTGGGCGTGTGTGTGCCCACGGGTGGGGCCTCTGTGGTGGAGCGCGGCGCGTTGCAAGCGCGTCGCGTCGAGTCGACCAGGGCGAGACGCGGTCGGTCCGTCGGGCAGTGATGCGGTCACTCATTGAGGCGTGCGGTGCTTCGACGGGGGATGTTTTGGCACTTGGCCTCTCGCCAAAGTCAAAGTCAATTGCCGTCGTCTCTCTGTTGGGCCCGTGTGCTGGCGCTTCGAGACGCCATCACAGGGCTCACAAGGTGCTGACTGCTCACGCTCACTTGACCAACCTTAACCACTAACCACTGAACAGCCGTCCAGCCAAGGTCACGTGGCGCTCCAAGTCCGTCTGGAAAAGAGGGCGTGGTACTACTTACAATTACGAGTGGATCACAGCGGTGAAGTGGCAGTGGCCAGACGCCCGCACGAAAGGTCCCGCCACACCTGACCCGCTGTCTGGCTCTTTGTTTCGACGTACTGGGCTGACGCTGGTGCGGTTCCGAAGTGGATGTGGAGAGGGAGAGAGAGAGAGGGAGAGGGAGAAACGGGGGCTGATCCTTGGCCGGATGCAGTGCCGTCTAGACACCCGTGCCGTCTACTGCCCTGAGTCGCAATGGCGGCGTGTGCGCGCAACCACACGCGCCGGGCTCCCCTGGTGCGTGGTGCGGGGTAGCGAGAGGGAGAGCGCGTGGATCCAGGCCCCAGGGGGGTGAGAGCTCGCTGCCATTTGAAAGCGATGCCCCCCTTCGACTCGGCTCAGCAGGTCCAAGCGGGCCACGAGCGTGGAAGTGGCGCGACCGTGGCGTGGGGACAGCGATGGGCCGATGCCGATGGATCGACGGCTCGACGGCTCCAACGGTGATCGGTTGCTCCACCTCAAACGAGGCCCATTTCGCCGCAACGGGGGCACGTCAGACCGAAACGACGGCTGACAAGGCCAGCACCAGCCCATTGGCACCTTCGAGCACCGGGGATCCTCTTATCCCCCGGAGCGTCGAGGGCGCCTCCAGATTGGGAACTGCAACGTAACATTTGTTCACCGTCATTTAGATCCAACACCTTGAGTCTGTCCTTGGCCCCCTCCGTGTCTGACATTTGGAACTCCCCCGCACACGTCTTCGGAAACAAATCACCGACGGCGGACCCCTCCGCCCTCGACCAATCTCGTATCTGCCAGCACGACGCTGCCATGGCCTCCAACATTCCCTTCCCGCCTTCCTCTACTGGTCCCGCTGCCGTCGCCGCCAGCCCTGGCATGTCCATCGAAATACCCCACCGAGCCGATGAGAATCGCAGAGATCAGCAGCAACACCCGACTCGGACAGTTCACCACCATCCTCGCCAACCCGGCCCATCTTCGGACAGCTACTTCTCAGGCTCACTCACTTCAACGGCAAGTGGTGGACCACCTCGCACGCCTGGAAGTTGGCGAGGACACAGCAGAAACGTCAGCTCTACCTCGGCGATCCTCAAAAGTCAGCCCATGACTACTGGCCTCAGCGCGCCCAATGGGCCGCCCCATCCTGACTTTGGCCAATGGACTCCCCAGCCGCAGGGCTCTTGGGGCGGCTTTGGCAGTCGCGGCGGTGGGTTGCCCAGCCCAAGCACTTTGACCGACATTCTGCTCGGCCTACACACAACCTTGTACGGCGGGAAGAGGAGCCCGGAAGAGGTCAGGGAAATGGTTTGGAGATATTACGATGCCGATGCTAGTGAGTCGCACACGCCATGAGCGGAGCATAGGGCGGCGTAGTTTGACAAACCTTCGGCCACCATCTTGCTGACCCTCCTCTCCCACTGCCACGACAGCCTTTGAGAGCCCTCTTCTCTCCGCCAGCGGCCGGGAACAAGTGGCAAACCAGTTCATCATGGCTTTTGCGCTCCCTGGCCTCGATGTTACCTCCGAATTGAGAGACGTAATTTGTAGTGATTTCGAGTTTGGTAAGTGGCTGCCACGGCGGCTCTTCCTCATCTGCCTTTAGCCCCTCGCTGATCGAGCTCTGACTTTGACGCTACGATTGCAGATGGGACCAGAGCCGGTATCATCGATCAGACAATCTCGGTCACCATCCTGCCCTCCATCTTTGGTAGCTCAGAAGTCCCTCACGCCTATGCATCCTCTAGTCAAGCCCATGCCACCGCCGCCCATGGCAACAGCGTGACGCCGCATCCATTCGCAGACTACAAGACTCCCGGCGCATCTGCATTCAGTCATGTCCAACACAGCCCGACCACACCGTATAGTGTCAGCAGCATGTGGGGCAGTGGAGCATCCAGGCCTCACACACCTGGCGGTCCCTGGAGCGCTTCCGCCAGTGGCATTCGCCCCTTTACTTCCAGTGCGCAACCACCCCGAGCAGAAACTCCTCCCAGCGTCAATGGGGAAGACGACGACGTCAGCGGAAGTACCGTGCGCTATTCTGCAGATCAGACGGGCGGAGGCGCTGTTTCCCGCCTCAGGATGCCTCTCGATGCCGTCACGCCTCATTGGGGGTCTCAAGGTCTCGGTCGCAGCACTTTTGGTAGTCTGCTCTGGGGACTTTTCCATCCACGCGCCGTCTTGCGGAATCTGTGTACGATACAGCTTCGCCTTATGAGCCGCCTCGAGTTCAACGACGCCGGCCACATTGTACGCCACGAGGACACTTGGGGCCTACGCGAGACGATCGAGGGTACCATCCCATTTGCTTCGCTACTGTATGCCCTCGAACGGAGAGTGGTGGGCTACATTACTTCTTGGGCCGTCGGAAAAGGCTTCTCTCTGTCCTCTGCGCTGCATCCCAGGGCCATTCATGGACCCGTCCACGAGTCGGAACTTGCTCTCCTGGATGGACGGCAACAGCGAGATGCAGACGAAGCAGCACACGCTCTCCTCGGACGCTCTCGAGGTGGCGGGTTCCACCAGCACGAGCATTTCCAGACCATTTCACGATCGCGAGCGCCTTCTCCTACTCGCATGGGTTGGTCTGCATCTTCTGCCTCGACGCCCATGGTGACTGGTACACGCTCTCGGGCCCGTTCTTCTGCCGGTAGCCTCTATGGTGGCTCGCGTACCGCCAGTTCCGACAATCTTCACAGTCTCAGCCATTCCGGTTTTGCGACGGGGTTTGAGCGCGGGGCCGACAAGGACCTGCCGCCCGACAGTTCTGCTCGCTACCGCAGCCTGAGAGGACGGCTGGACGGTGGTCGCGCAACTAGCACCACTTCTGCTCCGCCGAGCGAGATTGCTGGCTCTTCCGAGGAGTATGTGCGCAGCAAAGCACCCGATCGCGATCCCAGTCTTTGAGCGGACATGAAACACTGAGCCATGGTCCATCTCACTCCGCTTTGTGCTGCTTTCTCGTCCATCTATGCTTCCCGACTGGCTGGCCTCTCTGTATATTCGTGTAATTTGTTTCTGTAGCACACACCGAACGCTTTCCCATTGTGTGGATCGCAAACGTCACATTCTTTGTTCGCCAAGACTCGGCTCTTACTCCTACTCTACCTCTCTACCTGACTTTACTCTATCTAACTCCTTCGTGCAATGGAAGGTTATGCAGAAGTGTCGAATGCGTGCATTGAAGAGAGAGAGAGACAAAGGCGACTGGACCCTCACTGCCTCAGAGGGGTGGCCCGCTCCTGCCCTTTGGCCCGCGCGCCCGGCCGGCGACGCGCCTCTGGGGCGGTGCCCTGCAGGAGGTGACGAGGCCTGGCGTCCTCACACGCGCTGAGCTTGAACAAGGCACCTATCCTTCTCTCCTCTCCACCCATAGACAGCTTCGTGGTTTCTCTTCCCTTCTCCCCCCCCCCCCCCCCCCCCCCCCCCCCCCCCCCCCCCACCCCCACCCCACACCCCCCCACCCCCCCCCCCCCCCACCCCACCACCCACACAAAGCCAACAAACAAAGAACAACACGCAGACCCCAGATGCACGACGGCAGTGGACGCCGACCCCCAGCC